>JAMZAV010009865.1:0-24149 GCA_024449915.1 Sweltsa coloradensis
TGAATCGCGACTCAGTTTTCAGCAATGGTAAATCTTTTACATTTAACTTCAACCTTTGCCCGATGTTTTTCTGATCGGAGTTTCGTATGTGTTGACACCACCAGTAAAAAACAAAGTTTCCAGACTTTAGTTGTGCTTTATTACAGACCATGCGAGATCGGACGTATGGTTCGCGGACATGTGGGCGGTGTGACGGGGGGGGTCACACGGAGCCCGCGAGCAGCTCATTGACACGTGACCTAAAGCGCTCCTCGAATGTTCAATCATAGCGGATTCACCATGCACCGTGTGTGTTTGTTTGTCACACTCACCGGTAAATGTTCAGAGAAAAAGTTAGATTCGTAAAACGCTTTTTAACAAGCCTATTACATTAGATAATAAAACGCAAATCGCTTTGTATTTGAATTTCACATTTGGGATAAACACTGTTCCAATATTCCTATTGATACATTTAAATCACATTTGGCTATGTTTCATGCACAATTATATTTTATTTTTATGCCCACACAGCACACAATATCTTATGGATTCCATGAATGATCTACAATATCCACAATATCACTATCCATTATAAATATCCATAGAACGTCCAAGGGATATTTAAAAATTGCCTGCTTATTCTACAATATCTTATGGATATCCTGTGGATATTGTTCATTAACGATTATTTTTCTAGCTGAAAATATCTATTAGATGTCCATGCAATTCTTTCAAATTTTCGCAGTTTAGATTTTTATATTTAAAAATAAATATCAATTGTGATGCAAAACGTGAAAATTTACCATTTTTGGTTTTTTTTTTTTTACTATTTTAGTTTGTGGCTGGTATAATAATTCTGCAATATTGGTTTGCAGTAGTATTTCTCAAACACAATTTAAAATGTGTTTTTACAATGCTTCAACAAATGCATTAAATTTTTATTTTGATTGAAGTACCGATTAAACTATACATTTCTCTAAAAACTTATTGAAATCAAGTCAAGAATAGTATTCATAACTAGTTTTCGTACAATTAATTAAAGTTTTTTGTGATGTATAACCTTTTAGCAATACATTTGGTGAATAGTCACAATAATAAACATTCTGGAAATCATGTTGTTTACATATTATTAAAGCATAGAAGAGTACAGCATACAATTTTCGTTATCGATGTTTGCAATTACATATTTCTTTCGTTTAGTTTATTTCAAATGTAATTGTTTACATCATTTTGTCCTTTGATTTGACATTTTTCTGATATTTTTTTCGTTGTTTTGGAGGTTATAGTTTTATTTGTTCACTTTTTTATTCTGTGATTTCGTTTTATTTTGTTTGGAGGATTTTTATTTAAAAAAAATGGATGATTTTGTTGCTCTTCTAGGCTTTCATTTATTCATTGTTATTGTGATTTTTTAAATATGTTTCTGTACGAATTTTACATTTTCCAACACATTATTTTGTATTATTGATTTGACGTGGCAGTAATTTTTACGTAAAATAAGAAAATATTCAAAAATCTCCTACCCCGCTAGCCATAAAATCACAATAAGAATTAATAAATAAATAAATCAATCAATCAATCAAATTAGTTCGAAAGAAGTGTCTATCTGCACAGTCACAGAACTGATTTTCAGTTATCAACTCGACCAAGCCAACCCTGCCGCGCCGATACCATCAACGAATACTTATGAATGTATTATTCTATAATAAATCAATCTTGTAAAGAAGATTCTAATTTTAAATACCTATATTCAAATAAATATATATTAAACTTATTGTAATCTAACCATCAATCGGCATCTAATTCTTATTTGAGTTTCCCTCAATATTCTCGTTTGAAATGCTAGCCATAGGATTAGGCTACTCTGTAGCCTAAGTCAAATGTCGCATTGCTATCATTAAAAATTCAACCGTAATTATTATGATTTATGAAGCAAGTTAATATTTCATAATCACAATTTAATGTGTGTGATATTATTAAAATATCATTTATAAATGTATTCAACACATGTTTTACAAGTAAAGTGAATTAATGCAACATAAAAAGTCACTCATTTGACGGCATTTTCCGACATTTTCGAACTGTAAACGATGCGCCGCGATGGAGTGAAATGTTCAGTGTACAAAATCACAGAAGATATTTAAAGGTACGTGAAAAATTGATACAAATTGTGTAAATTAATTAGTTGAGCATGCCACGCATGTAGCTAGGTCACGAATAGCTCTGAGGCCCTACCCTAGGGACTGGGTGGCGTATGTAATAACATTGTTGACAACCTAACCTTACATGTGGCATTTCTTTTTCATGTTTCAACAGGCCTAGCTAGGCTAGCCTAGGCCCCTACTATTTATTTACCTATGCCTAGGGCTTGAACTTGGGGCGTACTTAGCCTTGGTCCGAGCTACCTTGGCTTAAGGACCTGGGTCTAGGCCTAGGCCCTAGTCTAGGAAGTCAAATGAATGCAAACTGCTCAAGGCTAGCCTAGCCCTAGACCTAGCCCACGTCCACGAAGGCCTAGGGCTAAGCCTATGATCTACGCCCTAGGCCTAGGGCCAATTCATAGATATTTAACCCTTTACACCAACTACCCTGGGCCAAGTGCCTAGGCCTACCTACCTACCTAAAACATTGGTTTACATTTTAAAACTGAGTGAAGTTAAAAGTTCCCCACTTCTTTAATTGGATAGTGTCAAATCCTTCGTAGTGTATAGTCGTTGGGTGTCTAGTGTTAGAACCCCTAGACCCCTACTAGACACCCAACGGTATAGTCGTACGGTCAGCCGTACGACAGATCGAATTTTAATGACTACTTTATCAGGCGAGCCAAGTTTAGACTGGCCCCGTCCGGAGCTTTTATTCTGGACTGGTTTTGTACCCGGTAGGCCTACCAGCTCAGTCCGGACTGGATCACCGGCTGTGATTAAATGATTAGGGCCTAGGCCTACAACTTAGGCCTAATAAAGATGTTCGCAAGCTTGTTATTGAGCTCGCTTGCTTTTCAATTCAATTTATTTCCATTTGATTTTCTAACAACAGAAGAAGCCTTGGTCTATATTCACTAGCAGTCTAATGGAAACTACTCTAAAGGCCTATAAGTAACGGTATACCCCTGTCCTACACACACTTAAGGCCGATGCACAATTGCCCGGTAACGAGAACGGGAACGAGAACGGGAAGAAAGTTGAATCACATGTTAACTTACGACACGATGCACAATAAAGCTTCCCGTTGCCGGTCGTTCCCGTATCCCTGCAACGACAACGGGAACATCACCAAGTTTTAACTTTCCGTAACGTTCCCGTTCCGTACGTTACCGGAACCAATGGGAATCAAGATGTGCACGTCCTAAAACTATTTTATCAGCTGATTGATGGTTTATATGCGAGTAATATGCAAAATAAATTAAATAAACATGCGCGGAATAACAAAATAACAAAATATAATCCACACACTTATTATTTGATTTGTTCCCGTCGGCTTGCTTCACGGGCTGTTGTGCATCGAAGCCCTTATCGTAGTCAAACCAGTTTATTTTGTGCGGGCTAGGCTAGAGATGGCACTTTGACGGATCAAATTAAAATTGACAATTGACCAAAAGTCAGTCAAATATAAAAAAATGATTTTGCTAGAAGTATATTGTGACAAGAATACTTTTAGAGACATTTGTGTGCAACCTCGGTAATCAATATGATGAATGATCCCGGTTAATTGGGACGGACTTTTTTTATTTCTGAATTGTAGTAAATAATAACAATTACACCTACAGGAGTGTTTCCCGACTAAACAAATCGAGAAAAAATGATGAACACGTTCAATTGTGATTGAAAATTATTGATGAAAATTGAGTGAATGGGTTAGGCCTACCATTGTCAGTGAATTGTCTAGATTTTAAATTTGTAAGGGAATATATGGTAACTTAAATCGAGTTATCTGTTCAAGAATGAGTGATGCCAACTAAATGAGTAGGGCCTAGGCCTAAACAAAACTTTGATCAATTATTTGACCGGCCAATTTACCGGCTTGCCATCCATGTATTAAATTAAATTAAATTTTTTATTCAGCACTTACAGTAGCCTACCTGTAGGCTACTGGAAAGTGATTGTTTCTTAGTTCTAAGATATTTGATTAGGTTTGCCTACCTAGTATTGAAGAGAAGTCAAGAGATTTGACATTAAAACATGTTTAGGCCTTCAAGCAAAGCAATAAAACATAGGCCTAGGGTAGGCCCTACTTAAAACCAGTCATATTTGTAATTTGTCTATAAAATATTTTAACTTGCAAGTTGCAACAGGTCATTCAAGAGGTGTTCTAATAAAATTACTACCAGTTCAAAGGAAATGTTTAGAGAAATTAAAAAAAACACAAATTGTTGTTTGTAGGCCAAGTTAGATTATTTTCAACTCTTAACTTTGTCTAGGCATGGCCCTGGGGCTGCCTTATTTATTTATGGTTTTTTTCTTGCTGTCCCATTGTTAGAACAAAAAGTGTCTGAAGTTCACTAATATTAGCAGTGTTATACCTAGGCCTAAGTATTTTCAATTCAATTCAATTGTTTTATTCACCAAACTGAGCTTACGCTCTTTACAGTGACTTTTAGTTGTAGAATATTAGTTTCATGGATAGTTATTAGATACAGTAGGCCTACATAGATAATGGAGCTGCAGGTAGACCCTAACATATAGCCTATAGTAATTACCTTGCTGCAATATATTTTATTTCATCTAAGATATCTTGGTTTTAAAATAAATGCCACCTGCCAGGCTCATGTCATAAGTAGGCCTACCATAACCTGACAACCTCAAGCTAAGGCAGGGAGTTTTTTATATGGGGCCCATGTTTTGTTTAGTGCGCTTGCAATTGCAACAACGATTTACCTTTAGAAGTAGAAATTATTACCTAAGGTGATTGTTTTTTATTGTATTTAGAACTACAGTAGGCCTAATGTTTAAAAAATTATAAACATATGGTTGTGCAACAATAATTAATAACTTTCAAATTATCAATCTAGTGGATTCTAAGAAAATATAGGCCTACAGGTCTTAGGCCTGAAGCAAAATATCTTATCATCACTAAAATAAAAATTGGGTATTTGGTTGTGTATGAATCAAGAGATTTTCCGAAGTGATTCCGATTTAACCAAATAGCAGACAGAATAGAAAGTATGGTTGGCACGTGTAAACGCTCTTGGTGGTTTAAACGTTTAGTAATTTTAGACTAAAATTAAACGTCTGTTATGCCAATACACTCTCAAAAAACTGTGATTTCCCCTTCCACCCTCGATATCAAAAGTACACCAAGATAAAAATGCTGTGTCCCATTGTTATTTGACCCATTCAGTGTGGTTGTCGACTCTATGTTAATCACTGTATTACGCCTATATCTCAAAGTCAAACACTTGAAAGGGGGAATATTTAGGAATAATTCAGTGTAATGGTTGGCATTTCCATTTGTAGAAGGATAGGCCTACACGTTTAAATGCGGTTAGTAAGTTGTTTAAACGTTGAGTGAATTTAACAAAATTGGACAGCCCTAATAGAAATCGTTAGCATGTTTACCGATTGTAGAAAGAATGCGTGGAAATTAACAAAACCATGCAATTTTAGTGTTTGGTCTCACGTCCCAGTAGCTTTTGTTCTATTCATGGCCCTGTTGTTGTAGGTGAAGGCCTATTAGAACAAAAACCATGTACGCTTGGGCCCTTGGCTAATATGTAGATGTAAGCAACAATTTTGTTCCTGTTTCAGCATTCAGCAAGACTGCCTGATTGCCCCCAATTCGAAATATGGAAGTGCTGCACCTGATCAAAATGGGAGTCAGACTTGGCTGCTGAATACTACCCCCAGCCCAGTGAGAAGACAAAGTGTTGAATCAGTGTATTTCTTTCAGTGAACTTGCAATTTTTCATAGCTCAATCAGTTATTATTGTTGGATAAGAATAAATTTAAATCCGTCCAGCAAGTGTTTGTTAGTAAATTAAATTAAATTGAATTTTTTTAATAGTACCCTATATATATTTATTGATATAGCCTACTAGGCCTACTATATCCTATTAGTTACTTATTTATTGAATGTGAATTTTTATATTGGTGACACAAATAAATGTTTCAATAATAATGTGCTCCCCTATTGAATATTAATTGCTTAAGTAGCGTTTTCATGTGGGCGAGCAAATAGGTTTCTGGAGCTATCACAATGCAATGTTATAGCACAACGCGAAAAGCGAAAGTCGCGACCAACATTAATGTAGTAGTTGAAACATGTCATGTCTGAAACGGGTTTTGCTTGGTCGCTTTGGTTTACTGTCGCCCACTGAAATCAGTTATATACTTGAGTGGGTAGACTCTAAATACAAATTTATTTATTCGCAAGGCACC
Source organism: Sweltsa coloradensis (assembly GCA_024449915.1). Taxonomy (NCBI): domain Eukaryota; kingdom Metazoa; phylum Arthropoda; class Insecta; order Plecoptera; family Chloroperlidae; genus Sweltsa; species Sweltsa coloradensis. The sequence continues at coordinate 6,354 of JAMZAV010009865.1, forward strand.
ATTTGCTCGTCTACATGAAAATGAGGCTTTTGTGAAGGCACGTTCTGCTCTCAATCCTAATCCTACTTTAAACTCGCTTTTCCGCCAAATTTGGAGAACCCGTCAATATTAGTTGTCCTAGGCCTATGATCTAGGCCAATACATGTTTTAATGTTGTGCTTTCGTGATCTTTTAATTGTTTTAATGTTTTACTAGTTTGCCATCTTCTACTATTGTAACTTTCTTTACCTCCACATAATAATAATATAATATTAATAATTTAGGCTTACTTGTAGGCCTACCCATATTCCAAGCAATGATTTTCATCAATGCCTTGGCCGGCACCTGGCCTTACTGTCACTGCCAGACATATGGTGTCAGATGGGTGCTAGTCAGCACTCAGCAGGGTGTTTCTGTTAGGTCCGTGTTAAACAGACGAATAAATAGGCCTAACTTTGCCATGTTAAAATTAAATTTTAAATTAAATAAGGCGGCCTTAAATTTAAATTTAACGCAGCTCTTAGCAAATCACTCTGCAGGTATAGACATGTTTTTGCTGGAGTAATTTTTGTTGTTGTATTTGTTTTGATTGGGATTGTGAAGGCTTAAATCAGATCAATGTACCGGGTTCCGATTGGCTCTCGCTAACTCAACTCGCTAGAAAGTTGAACAAGCTGGACATTTTACGTGGCGCGCGAGAGCTCGCGCTCGCTGGCTCACCATCTGACAGCGAGGCGGCAAGTTCCATGTAAACGAGTGCAGGCCAACTCCCAGAGAGCTACTCGCGCGATTCTCTCGATCGTCTGACAGGCGCTTTACTAATTGGCAATTTGTTTTGAAAATTGTTTTTGTCTTTGTTTGTTTGTTTTTTTCTTGTTTGTGCATTCACAACATAAAATCATAATTATTAGGGATTTACTTTTAGGCAAACTTATTTTTTATTTTTTTAAATTAGGCCCTATAAAAACTGCTATAAAATCTGACCAAGTGCTACATTAAAAGGGTTCCCTGATGACCTGGTGCAGTTTATCAATTGTTTTGCATTCTTGGTTAGGGTGTGAATAGGGAACCCAACAGCATGCAGCTTTACCTGGTTGGCAACTGCAGAGATCTTGTAGTTTAGATAAAAACATTAAAATGATTGAAGAACATACTGCACAAAATATCGTTAAAAAACTGTTTGGCCGAAACAGTTTCAACGTTTTTTCGTGTATGTTCTTTTTAAATGTCTATCTAACCTACCATATCCCTGCAGTTGTCAAATAGGTGTGTTGGGTTCTTTCTTCATACCCCTAACCAAGCAATAACTAGCCGTTAGGCCCCTTCTATATCTACATTTTGCTTTGCATGTTATACTCTTTATTAGTATGCTTTTTCATATTGATTCATGGTTTTTGGTAATATATCGTGGCCAATAATTATTAATTACTCATTGGTGCATAATCTTGAGTTCATTAGGGATGCATGCATTATCGTTGTCGAGTTGATTATGCACGCACTTCCACTCTGCCCAAGCCTCTCAACACACAGTTAGGCGCAAGTGCACTTTTTGAGGCGGTAGATAAATTGTAATACACCCATGACAATTGCGGAAAGATCAGCTGGCAGTAGCTGAAATTTTCCCGTCATAATTGTACGACAATATCACAATAATAATGCATGGTGATCATATACCAAGTACACTTGTGACTTTTATGCTAATTCATATCAACCTTGATAATTCATACAAATATGCATCCATTATCATGTTAGTTTCAATTGAAGTTGATGATGGTTTTATACTCGACTAAATGTGTTGCATGTATTATTAATAAATAAATATTAGGTATAAATTCAACTGTATTTAGTTTTAAACAATAAGTCAATGCTAACAAATATTTCATGATAATAAACAATTCAGAAGTTAAAAAGTCCATCCCGACTGGGGTACGAACCCAGGTCTCCCATATTCCAGGTTTTGGCGCCTTAAGCCAATTCTATAGACTGGCCGAGACGGTAACTTTTTAACTTTTGAATTGTACTTGCATTATATAGATCTGAATGGATTGACGGTAATTTTTTTTATTGATCCCGACCCCTATAAATATTAGTTAGTGTATAGTTTAGCGTTGGGTGTAAGTAAGCACTTTTTTTCTTCAGACCTACAATGTAATTAAGCTTTATTGGTCGGGATGGATTTTTTAACTTTGAACTCGGCGGACGGCAGCCAGCTGTTTCCCATGCAGTATATCCAGTAAAGGTTTGTACTGTTTTATTTCTGTTCCTGGATTAATACCCCCCCCCCCCCCCCCCAAATCACAATAAGTAACTTAACATGATGGTATTGCAAGATGAATTTCTTCTTTGGGAAAGAATAGCTTAACTTCAACTCCCCTCGGGTATACGTAGTTACCAATTGTAATAGTTGGCCTAATTTCTTTAATGAAAGAAGTTCGTTTTTTCAAGACTTACTCGACACATTTGGAATTGATATCAGTTCATTTAATAAGCCTATAATTTTATTGTCTTGAATAACAAATACTGCTGCCTAAGGGGGGGGGGGGGTATGGATGCTGTGAACAATGTCCATAAAAGGTCTACACAAAATCCTGGTATGTCCACAGAAAGTCTTGTCAATGTCTATACAACATCCCATGTGGATGATGTATGGATGATCTAAATATGGTTCCCAGGTGGGACATTTGGATATCCACACAATATCCATAAGATGTCAATGTCCACTATTTGGATATCCTGTGGATGTTTCAATGTCCAAAAGAGGATATTTCATGGATATCCATTAGACATTTTGTGCTGTGTGGGTGGTTTATCAATAAAACGACGCAATCATTTTGAAACTCTTGTGCACCAGATAGCAGCTTGTATTTTCATTTGTTCGTTTTTGTAATGTTGTTTAAGTGGTGGAATGCTATTCAAGTAGTATAATATTAATAATCCATCCCTTCACTCGCCGATTGGATTGGATTGGATATTTTTTAACGTCTCATATTAATGCACTTTGGCTATTCGAGACGATGAGTGGTGATAGATGAGGATGAAGTATAAACAGAAGGGAGGAGGGGAAGCCCGGTAATGTAATGTAATGTGTGGTAATGGTAAACGCCATTAAACAGTTACCTATTTTGACCATAAATCAAATTCCTTTCTACTGACGCCTGCGTAATTGAAATCCAATCTCCTAGTTCCTATGATATGCCATGTATGTATGCATCATTGAAGTAAAATAAATGAAATAAAATAAATTGTATGTTTTGTTTTGTTTACAAGTATGAACGAAAGAGTTGAAGATACTCCTTGTTGATTAATCGTGGCCTCTAATTTAAAAGTTTTAAATTGATAATAATCTAAATACTTTAAGCCGCTTTTTGTCTCACCCAGGTCGTAATATTCAAGTCTTGTTAACACCACTAATCTTATTATCTTACATCACATTAAAGAAAACATTATTGAAGAAGAGAAAGAGAGAACATATTATTATCTTCGAGATTTTAGAAGCCAAGCAAGTATTTATATTGATATCAAACCCTTTTTTACGAAATAACTTGTAACTTATACATTGTTCTCCAAAAGCGGCAAGGATGGCAGTACACAAAGATAATTTCTAAGTGGGATACGGAAATAGCTTTATCAACCATGTTTATAAAGAATAGTACGTTCTGAATTAACATTATGCTTAGTTGCGCTTAACAAATGTTAATATACAAAACGTGAAGCGTATATCTCGAAGAAAAACAAAGAGCTCAGTCTGACAGCTAACGTAGCGAGTCGATTAAAAAAAATAAAACAATTAATTGATACAATTACTGTAAAAATAAATTGAAATTGAAAATTCTAATTAATAAGGGTAATTTTAAGACACAATTATGGGTTAAACAAATAGATATTGTGTTTTATTTATTCTCAATCTGTATGATTCTTTGCTTCGGTTCAATTCATTAATACGGTATATTATACGTTATTTGTTCGATAAAATAGTAGTAATAGTTATTTGGGTTTCAGGGCACACAACACTAAGGTTATTTATTTATTTATTTTTATGTATTTTTCTCGCCACTCTGCGATTAGTGCCCGATGTTGTTCGATAAAAGTTCGAATTAATACTCATACATACTTTTGATGGCGTTTTGATTTCAATGTGGAATTGATTTTACCATTTTTTTTCTTCTTGGGTATTTCCTACACATCACTTAATAGACTGTTATCAATAGAAAAGTAATAAGTATAATAAGTAATAATAATTAAAGCTGCAGCAAAACGCTTTTTATTTTTATGTTAATTCTGTATATAGTTATATCAGTTATATCCTCCGCAAAATCCTTGGATTTTTTTCCACTCATAAAATAATGATGCGTTATTGAAAAGGCGTCACATGTATCGTTAAACATTTTAATCAGACATATTTTCCCAACCTGAGTTTCCAAACAACACTCTTATAAATGTATGAACACCTTATTATCCAGAAACTATTATAACAATTTTAAAAAGAGAATTTCCTACTAATTTAAACACTTTTGACTCGGTGATGTAAAACTAAAACACGACAACTTAAATACAGAGTTCTGGTCAGGGAAGATACATAGTAAGGAAGTCATCTCCAGGCAGACACATCCTGGAAAATATTCTCCCTGTAACGTGCTGCGTCACTTCGCATACTTCTAAAACAACGACCGTGCAGGATGTTTTATGTGTAGTTTTACTCAATTTTCAATCAAATATTAGATGTAATATGAATTTTAAATACACGCGGGTAAAGCTGTTTACATTTTACACGCTCTTGATACACATTATTATAAATTGTTATTTTATTCTTGACAAATTAAAATTGTTAATAAAGTAATTATATTATTACTCCCCCTTTACAACACGAATAATATATTACATTATACAGTAGCAATCGTCACTCCCATGAAGAATTAAGCTTATATCTCTTTTCTCATTTTAATTAAATAGGACCTTTATTAAAATGTTATTCATGGTAATCTAAACGCTAAGTTTTCGTAAGTTTTTTAATTAAGAAGGAGCAATGTTATTTCTAACTTTTACGTCTACCCCTTTCATAAATAACCTTGCTTAATGTTACAGTTTTCTACTTCCAAGATGTGAAACTAACCGAAACCATAGGCGAGTTTTGACTTGGAGCACTTCTAACAAAGTGTATCTTATCTTATCGACGATGTAATCAAATTATTTTCAAGTTAAACTGACATTAAGCAATGAAAAGAGTTAGTCTATCTTTCACGTTTGAGTTCGATGGAACGGAAGTTATAATCTAGTAAGAGAATGTTATCATCGACTCAATGGCTTACGCCGCGTGGCGTTTGAAGGAGACAATCTTTCATTGGGAAAGGGTAAGTTTATTAGAAACTCAGCTGGCGTAATGGTTTGGCCGTGGCCCAAATCCCTGCAGACTCGTAGGCGAGTCACCGTAGGACCCCCAATGGATCGCAGCATGCTCGCAGTAGGTTAGGCGGGCAGTCAACAACCCGACAGAAGATATAGTGACTAGAGTAAGAAATTTCTTTTGGACGGAAAATCACAAATGAATAAGTTAACGTTGGTTAAAGCTAAAAAGTTCAGTGGTTTTTACATATTATTGTGGTCAATGCCCCCCAAATGTGTAAATATACACACTTTGAAACTATTTAGCTTTAAATGATTGTGTGTTTATCAAAAAGTGAGTATATTATCAGTATCAGTATCAGTATCAGTATTTGTAAAAAAAGACAGGGAGATGTGGTTATTTTCACTTATTTTTCTCTTCTTTTCTCTTCTCATGGTTATTACGAATTCTAAATAAGAAATATTTAATAGCACAGTGGCGAAATGCATAACTTACTATATTATAGCTTATCGTTTATTCTCTTTGGGCATACGTTAGCAAAACAAAGCAATGTCACAAAAAAGTTCCATTTCCATTTTAAAGAAATCACCTTTAACAAACAACTGTTATCCAAAACAATTCCTAGATATATATTCGTTAAACTTTACACAGTTAGATAGAAATCTTTTATTTTTACAAATAAAAAAACCTCTGTTGTACAAATTCAATTGCCAAATGGACACAGAGTAACAAAACAATTTCATTATAAAAAATATGATTTAAACAAATACAAGAATTTATAATATAAGTGTACATATTTTGCCCATAATGGTGAATCCTTAAAAAGAAATGGAACTTTATTGTAACAATACTTTGTTTTGCTTATGTATGTACAGCGAAAATAAACGACAAGATATCGTAGGTTAAGCATTTCGCCACTGCTATTAATAATTTTTTATTCAAAATTCGTATTGACGTTACGTTTCCGTAAATTAATCAGCCTATTTGTCGCACATCAAATTAAGTATAAAATTATGCTAATTACCTGATAAATCAACTCTCGATTTAATTCAATTCGATTTCGACATAAACGTTTCTTGTCAGAAGTTGACAGAATACCCCATTACCGAAACGTGTTTCTGTGTTTAGTAAATGAAAATGCAAATGTAATTAATATTTCACAGACCTGTCATCGCCAATTAATATTGGATTGATCATACACATTCAGAATGACATACGCAAGTTGTCTGAACACAGAACAATTAAATCAATTGCCAACTATGTTTAGTTTATAATCGTATGTTTGTCTGCAAGATTTTTTTATATTTTTATGTATATTCCTCTCAGTTATTCTTCTGAATCTCAAAGAATGACGATTATAAAACGGTCGCATACAACTGACTGACAATGAAATGGGGGAAAAGTTTAAAGTTTTGGTGGAGGTGCCGGGTCATGAGTAGTAAACACTCTGAACCAACTACAGTGCCTTCACTCATCTTTCGTTACAAGTACTGCATTATTTAGTTGATGTGTATAATATATTTTAATGACTACGTATGTTAAAGTTATGTTAAATACTACAATAAAATACTCAGCACATGTTTACATATCTTTCAAAGTGGTTTTAAGAAATAAAACAGTTTTCATAATTCTTTTTTTATCATCGATAACGTAACAAATTAATACTGTATGAGAGGCTTTATGAATGCTGAAAGAGATAGTTAACCATGCAAGAGGTGTCGTGATATTTAAGACGCAGTTAACTTATTATAACAATAAAAATCCTAAAAAGAAACCAAGAATATTTGGAACCAAAGAATAAGCAAAATTATAAAACATTAGCTTATCGTGATCCGTTGATGCATTTTTTTATTTTAGCAGAATTCAGAAAGCTTTTTTTATTTATTTATATTACGAGAATAAGAATAATTATTTTTCTTATTTAAAGTCTCTTTAAAGAAAACGATATATTTTTTAGACGAAAGCAAATAAAAAATAGTCACCGCGACAGAACAGCTAGATTAATTAATTGCTCAACATCGTGAGATGACACGTGACTTTCGAAATTTTTACCGTTTTCTGAGCTATAAAGTTTGAATTTCATTTACAGTTCACAATCTGCTAAAGTCTTTCAGTTGGTTTATCTTTTGCACTGTACACGTTTATGACAATATCCTTTATATAACGTCAAAACCAGTATTGTTTAAGCTAAGATAAATATATAATAATTACGAAAAGTGTGCATAAGAATCTATGAATTACAGAGCATGCTGCATAGTAAGTTTTGTACAATAAAACTGGACATTGAGTCGTTTTACGTTTTGCATATTATACTGCTGGATGTTTCGTAATTGAAAATCATATTTAATAATAATAATAATAATAATAATAATAATAATAATAATAATAATAATAATAATAATAATAATAATAATAATAATAATAATAATAATAATAATAATAATAATAATAATAATAATAATAACGAAAAGGCAAGGAGGTTGAGAAGCAAAGACCTCATCACCGCCCTGAAATTGATGAATCATTGAGAAAAGTGTTTTTAATTCTTTTTAAGTGCATTGACTTTATAAACAATAACAAATAATAGGTGACTTTGACAGATAGTAGAATAATTTATCTAGAACAAGGAAAATAGGGAATACAGACGATGGATGTTTCTGTAATGGAATCATTACAGACCACCAAAGCTGGAAAAATGAGACAGCGCATCAAATGGACAGAAGATATGAACATTTGTGTGATGCGTAGCTATTATAGGGTAAACGTTTATTAGAGACTGTTTTAATAGGTTATCGACAAGAGCTCCATAGGAGTTTGTTCGTGAATATCCATTTTTAGAAGTAAGTGAACAGAGAATAGCTGACCAAAGAAGAATTATAGTTAAAAATAAAATGTTACCAGTAAACATATTAAATAGAATAAAACGCGAAGTGAAGAACGAACTACAAGCACATCAAGATGATAACGGCAATACATCAGCAGAGGACAGCGAAGAAGAAGACCACTTCATACCAGAGCTACTAGAACTACCAGAAATACCGATATTGCCATACCTGCAAGAACTTTCAAATCTACCAGACACACCAGAACTTCCAGACCAACCAGAACGTCCAGACCTATCAGAACGTCCAGACCAACCAGAACATCCAGATTTACCAGAACGTCCAGGCCTACCAGAACATCCAGACCTACCAGAACGTCCAGGCCTACCAGAACGTCCAGAACCACTAGAAATACCAAACCAACCAAGAAGATCAAGACACCCAGAACAACTAGACGATCAAACACAAGAGGTAGATATGCATAACGCAATAGAAAATACACCTGACATGATCAATCTAAAGAACATCCTAGCTTTAGCATTTACAACAGCCATGTCAGAGTTTGCGCACATACAACCAAAACAGAAGACCATACATACCTAAACCCAAGCATTCAAAGGAAATGAAGACAGCGGTACACATAATGAACACACATATTTTATCAGATTACACACAAGACGAACTATCATTTGCAGACGTTCATGCGGCAATTTATTGTGCCGCTGTAGCAGTGGTTAGATATTTGGGCTTAAAGGTAAAATCTGCAACATCTTCAAAGACAAAACAGGAGAAGAAAAGTACGAAATGGGAAAGCGACTAGTTGGGAGAATCGTTGAGCTTAGGAGAGATATCGGTCGACTGGAACAATACCGAATGGGTAATCGATCTAAAAATGTGATAAGATACTGCCAAAATATATTTGAAAGATTCAAGGTTCACGCAAAGCATGAAACACTTAACGAATTCATTCACGAATATTTGGATACACTTAAACAAAAAGTAAGTGCTCTAGCTAAGAGATTAAAAAGATATAAAAAATGTAGTATTAGAAAAGAACAAAACCGAATGTTTAAAGAAAAGGAAAAACAGTTTTACCAACAACTATCTAGTACCGAAGAAATAATAGGAAATGGAACACCAACTAAGACAGAGATAGAAGAGTTTTGGACAGGAATATGGGGTAACCCGGTAGCACACAACCAGGATGCACAATGGATTCAAGATGAAATAGCTAGGATGAGCGATATTAATGAGATGAGATTCGAAGGTATAACTATTGATGAATTAAAGTCGCACAATCAGTGCTACACATAGCTGGAAAGCACCAGGTAATGATAATATTCAAAATTTTTGGTATAAGAAATTCAATACTACTCACAATCAAATTAGAAAATGTCTCAACGAGTTTATATAGAGTTAAAGAAATACCCGAATTCTTTACTGAAGGAGTAACCTTTCTCAAACCAAAGGACAATGACACGAAGAACCCTAGTAAATATCGGCCAATTACATGTCTACCAACTATATATAAAATATTGACTTCATGCATAACAAATAAAGTATATAATCATTGTGAAGAACACAATATCATGGCCGAGGAACAAAAAGGATGCTGTAAGAACTCACAGGGATGTAAAGAACAACTTATTATTGACTCTACTGTAATGAATCAGGCACACAATAAGAAAAGGAATATTCACGTAACTACATTGACTACAAGAAAGCCTTTGACTCAACACCACACACAGGCTTATTCAGATTTTACAAATATATAAAATCAACCCAATAATTGTAAACTTTTTGAAGACAGTAATGGAGACATGGAGAACAACACTAAAACTAAATATGAAAAACCAGCAGATAACTACAGATCCAATACAAATTAAACGTGGCATTTTCCAAGGTGACTCATTAAGTGCATTATGGTTTTGTGCTGTCATTAAACCCACTGTCACATATGCTTAACGAATCGACATACGGATTTAAAATTAAGGACAATAATGTGGTATGTCACACAATTTCCCACCTATTCTACATGGATGACCTAAAGTTGTATGCATCAAATTTTGCTCAACTAGAAACAGTCTAGTCAATACAACATTAGAATTTAGTCAAGATATCTGCATGGAGTTTGGAGTAGACAAATGTAAGACGCTACATATCGAAAAGGGTAAGGTTACACAAGCAGAAGAGTTCCAGCTAGATGATGGAAATAGGATTGGAATAATGGACGATAACGATGTATACAAATATTTAGGATTCTCACAAGCTGCCAGAATTGAACATAAAGTTATGAAAGCAAAATTGATAGATACATACAAGAAACGACTAAAGTCTATCCTCAAGACGCAACTAAACGGTAAAAACAAGATCACAGCAATAAATACATATGCTGTACCAGTACTGACATATTCATTCGGAATCATTAAATGGACGCAGACAGACATCCACGCGTTGGAAATATTAACTCGTACTACACTTACCAAACACAGAATACATCATCCTAAATCAGCAATAGAGAGATTGACACTTCCAAGAGAAAAAAGAAGGGGACGGGGCCTAATTGATCTGAACAACTTATATTATAAACAAATAGACATTTTAAGAAAATACTTTTTTACAAAGAGCAACCAATCCACACTTCATAGGGCTGTAGTGCTAGCTGACAAATCATTAACTCCACTCAATCTAGCAAACGAAAATGTCAATCTACAAGGGAAACTCATAACTGACGCTTCAAAAGAGTTACGTCTCTCAGAAAAGACCCTACACAAGAGACATTATGATGAACTACACAAAGGTCACGTAGATATTAAAGCATCAAATAGGTGGTTAAACAACGGGGAACTATTTGGAGAAACAGAAGGTTTTATGATGGCTATTCAAGACAGAGTGATTGCGACGAACAATTATAAAAAATACATAATACAAGATGCGACAGTAAACGATCAATGTAGAAAATGTAGTGCAAAGGGTGAAACAATCGAACACATCATATCCGGGTGCAAGTCACTATGTCAAACAGATTACCTCTACAGACATAACCAAGTAGCTAACATTATTCATCAAAAACTAGCAATCAAGTACAACCTCATTGACACACACACACCTTACTACAAATACAAACCAGAGAAAGTACTAGATAGTAAAGATTACAAATTATATTACGACCGCACAGTTATAACAATTGACAAGACAGACCGGATTTAATAATAATTGACAAGAAGAAACAAGAAACTACCCTTATCGACGTTGCTATCCCAATGTGCCATAACGTCGAGACCACGTGGAAGAAAAAAATTGACAAGTATAGTGAACTTGCAATTGAGATCAAGAAGATGTGGAAACAGAAAAAGGTAAATACAATCCCATTCATTATATCAGCCAACGGCATCATACCGAAGAAGCTACATGAAAGCATTAAACAACTAGATCTTCAACCCAATGTATACATCGAGACTCAAAAGGCAGTAATACTCAACACGTGTAGAATAGTTCGTAAATTTCTAAACTAAGAATGATACTTCGAGATTTTGAGACAGCTTCCATCCTGACAAGGTTTTCGTGGTTTTCCCATAGTCCGAAGAGCAAATGCTAGGATGGCGACGAGAAATCGGCCACGACCGTACACAGCAGAAAGAAAACATCATCTACAAACAATATTAGAATTTATAAATGACTTATTTTAGTTAGAGTTAATACAAAAGTAATAATGTATGTAATAGGTACACATGGAAGTACTTGACGTAAGTCCGTACAACATGTTAGCTCCGGTTTTAACCGAGTTTGTATGAAATACATCCAATAAAATAATAATAAAAATAATAATTAAGGAATTCACTTTTTACGAAAAGTACAACAAATTCACTTTCTGAGCTCACATTCACTAAAACCGTTGAAGATGGCTTGAAACTGATAACATTTTAAAGATGTCTGGTCTATATCCATACTCTTATTTTCACATACGACTTTCATTTCATTTCTTCATAGCTACTTTCTCCTATATCCGGGATCATCTGTCTTTCGTATTTCAATCTTGGTTACCCTAAACCCTTCTTACTTCTCGATCTCATATCTCGCCTCAAGACGTAGCCATGGTGGTCGTAATCAACTGTTATCCCATCTCGAGACGCAATACATTCCCTACTTTTACAACCCACAAAAAGGGTGTGTAATCCAAGAAATAAAAAATAACCGTAGCAATAGTAGTATTGGGACTTCGAACTCGAGATGCTAGACAGGTCGTCTGTATTCGGGAAGACGTTCTTTACTGATGGTTTAATATCAATTTTCAATAGATTCTAACTCTATTTTAACATTCGTTCTTTCAAGTATAATGCTTATATGCTGAATAAGCACTGGTACGTGAGGACCCAAAAGAGAATCAACAGATAGTCGAAGAATTCCAAAATAAATTAATTCGACGTGTGTAGATCATTTTGGTGGAGGTGCCGGGTAGGAATAGAACTTAAAAAGGATTAATACTTAATACAATTATTGATAAATTAAAAAATCCATCCCGATCGTTTTTTTTTAAACCTCTGAATTGTATTAAATACTAGGAAACGCTCATGTTGGACGCGTTGATAAGCGAGCACGTGCTATAGCTAGACCCACATTGCACATTTTTGTAAATTTTAAAATTTGCAACGTTTGCTGTCCACGGGGCCATGTTTCCAATATTATTTATTATTGCCAAGGTATTTGGGTAAACCCGTGGGTTAACCTTTACTTTGTGGATAAAATCCACCGCCATCTAGAAGACCTTGACATCGTTTCCTTGGGAAAACTATTTTAACTCTTTGGTTACAAATAGTACACTGCTTCCTCGATAGTATTTTGATTGATAACTTCTAGGTGGCACAGCATAGTGTGAATTTTCGTTGCCATGGTAACGATACTTTTGTTATTATGTAATTTCCATCTACACTAGTACTTATCGGATCAAAATCAAATTAACATATTCGTTACCGGACGCACATTCTAAATAATATGGCCACCTCAGATTTTGTCGCCGTTAAGTTTGAAAAAAAAACTTTCGATTAACTTTAATGTAACTTAGTAACTTTTTGGACGATTTTTGCCACAAAACTAAGGCATTCAATCGAGAACGAAGCTTGCGGATGGTCAAAATTTCAACTCGATACGAGCCTCCATTCGACCGCTATCATGAGCCAAAAAAGCTGCACGACTTTCCGTTGCCATGGTAACCGTACTTTGTTATAATGTAATTTCCATCTACACTACTTATCGGAGCAAAATAAAATTAACATATTCGTGACCGGATGGACATTCTAAATGATTTGGCCATCTCAGATTTTGTCGCCGTGAAGTTTGAAAAATAAACTTTCGATTAACTTTAATGTAACTTTTTAACTTTTGAACGATTTTGCCACAAAAATAATGGCATTCAATCGAGAACAAAGCTTGCGGATGGTGAAAATTTCAACTCGATCCGAGCCTCCGTTCGACCGCTATCATGAGCCAAAAAGCTGCACGACTTTCCGTTGCCATGGTAACCGTACTTTGTTATATGTAATTTCCATCTACACTACTTATCGGATCAAAATAAAATTAACATATTCGTGACCGGACGGACATTCTTAATGATTTGGCCATCTCAGATTTTGTCGCCGTGAAGTTTGAAAAAAAAAACTTTCGATTAACTTTAATGTAACTTTTTAACTTTTTGAACGATTTTGCCACAAAACTAATGGCATTCAATCGAGAACAAAGCTTGCGGATGGTGAAAATTTCAACTCGATCCGAGCCTCCGTTCGAACGTTATCGCGAGACATACAAACAAAAAAACAAACAAACAAACAAACAAACAAACAAACAAACAAACAAAAAACAAACAAAAAACAAAAAAAACAAAAACAAAACCAGTGACTAATTTTTCCGGCAGAGTCAAATGGAAACGCTCGCTTCGCTCGCTTAATTAAAATTTCACCTATACGGGAGTGTTTCCCGACTAACCAAATCGAGAAATTAAAAAGGTTTATTTATTTGTTTATTTATTTATTTTTTTATTTGTTATTTGAAGTTAAAAACTGATTAACAAAGGAGGACTACTTTATAAATCTAATTATAAATGCTGACACAACAATGATTTACACTACAGTTAAGTAAATATTTGAAAGAGTAATATTAACGTATTAATAACAATTTTGTTCTAATTGTCTGTTCGCGCGGGTAGTAATGAAGTTGCTTGGGTCACGAATTTTCGAAATTCATGAAGTCCAGCCGCTTGCCCCCAGAATCACAATTATTATATTATGAATATTATTACACAAAATGCATGTCCCTCGGACGTCGTGTTTGATTTTTATCGTGCGACGTGACACACGCACAGTCGGACGGACAAATCGTGATGCTCATAGGGGGGCTTCGCCCCCAAATTTATGTACGGGATTGATCTCATAAACGACGTTTGAGTTAACAAAAACCTTTCCTAAAGCCCTGTATAAAATGTTCTTCCCGATGACATGTCAAATTTGCACATATTAAGAAACAAGTTTTAAAGGCTATGGGGGTAAATGTAAGGGGATTTCCCCGAGTTGAACAGGAGATAAGTGAAACGTTGGTTTTGTTATTTACAGTGATGAGTGTATTGTAAGTGCTTTTACTTGTTAAACTAGCAAAAACTGTTTGAAAAAATTTTCTTTCCTGATTTAATTCATGGATAATTTAATGCAGATGTATAATACTATCACCTTCACTTCACAAAAAAATGGAAATTTTAAAAAACTGTTTATTTTAAAAAAGTCAACTTTTGTTCGTCTTGTTATATGATAATATTTGCCACCCTAATTATAATTTGTTTATGAAAAAAACCCTTTGATTTAAAATTTTAAAAAAACTATACGTTTTTACTTTTACCCTGCGGTGCAGAAAAAATTTTTAAGACCCTTTCAGCATCTGTGATTTTTTAATTGATTGCAGAGAAGGTTTATTTTTATGGTTTTTTTTTTTTTTTGGAAACAGACCTCCGGGAAATGAACCAAATTTAATACTTAACTCTTCCACGTTTATTTTTCAAATACCCAAATCAAAAACGCCAAAAAAACAAGAAAGTGCCCCCAAAAAAAGACAGGGAACAAAAACGACTAACAAAAAACCGCGAAGCTAGAAGAAAAATGTGGGCTGCATGAAATGATGGGGCCTGGTCATACCATGTAAAAGCGTCATTTGACAGTAGAATGGGCCCACCTTTTGAGAGCATACCAGAAAAAACAGGCACGTACAACAAGCAAGCTTGGGGTTTGGAATGAGTTACAATTTTCTATATTCTTATCATAACAATATATTGTGAAACAACTTAATTCTTTTAAAATAGTGGCAATTTTTTTATAATAGTTTGGATCTTCTTACTGTGAGGCTACTATTATTGTCAACGCAAATACACGAGTTATACTTTTTCTATGGTACTAATAGAAGGTTATAATAAACTTTTAAATGTCTCGCTCCCCATTGAGATTTTTTTATTTAGGGGTTTTTTTTAAAGCGAAATGAATGAAGAAACGTCAACTAAAAATCATGTATACCACCCGCTCCCAAAACACCCGACAAAAAAAAAATATAGAAGTAAAAAATTTTAAAAAAATATAAACTTTTTCCGATTTGTTATTGGTAAACAACGCTTAGGTTTGTTATTTTAAAAAACAACCAAAAATTAAAAAAACCCATCTCACGGGGCGTATTTTTAAATTTTATGGTTTGTATTAATTTTTTTGTAATTAGATATTTCAGAGCCCTTTATACTAATTTAAATTTTATCCTCGAACCTGAAAAAAATCAATGAATCAACCGAAATTTTGTGAAACATATTTGTTTTTCAAACCCTGGAAGTTGTATTTGAAAACATTCTTTTTATACGCGGGTCTAAAAAAGAATCTCGCCGGACCCTACAAAATTAAAATTTTTCTTTGTGGCGAAAAACTCACGTTTCCCCGAAATTTTAAGCTGCAAACGAGTCGTTCATTCAGTTTTTGGGGTTAATTCCCCTTGCCGAGTCTGTTTGAATCGGAAGCCCTCTATTTGGGAGGGAATTTTCGAATTTACTTTGTGATTGGTGAGCATTCCCGGGGATGGTACAAAGGATTTTGGGGGGGTATCATTCCGTTAATACAAAGGGGCCTTCAACAAATGCTGGAAAAAAGGAGAGATACAAGACACACGGATTTAATCTCCACTGGAAAATTTTTAAAAGTCTCAACCCCAAACGCTTATGTATCAGAATATCCTCTTTGGTTTGAAACACCCTACCCATAAATATACGTTTAAGTCAGGCGAAGTGGAGGTGAGGTTTGATTTTTGGACGGTTGATCGAGGCATTATTTCCCCCTATGTAGAGCAAACCCCTGAGCCACCTGTGTAGGCTGGATAGTTAGCTCATGGATGTTTTACAGGAATAGTAGGTTGATGTTTCAGTGGGAATTTCCCACCAACGGGGGTGCCATCCCCCCCCGAAAGGGGTTTAAACAAATTTTTAACAAACATAATGTCTCCCCAACTTTTAAAGAGGTTAGAGTTATTTTTGATCTACAAATTAAAACTTTTTTACATATATAGTTTTAGGGAAAAAATTAATAGGTTATCAGTTTCCAGATTCAATTTTTTAATTCGCTTCACCCAAAAAGAACGAATGTTAAAATACGAACAAATACCCAAAAATAAGGTGGGGCAGACGTACCGGTTTTTTACCGACGTATCAGTACCCTTTTTAAAACACTTGTACCGGTGTCCCCAGAGACCGTTAAAAAGAGTATTTTTACCCCGGGTTTTCAATTTTTGGAAGGGAAATGTCCCCGGTATTCCCGTCAACTTACTGTGTGGAAGGAAATGTTTTTCTTAAAAATCACTCCTCTGAAAAAATAACGTTTTAAAAATGATCTTCCAACCCCAAAAGATAATTCATTTTCTTGGGGGTGGAGATTATTCAATGATTTGGTGGAGTGCCGGGTCGCGCACTGCGTGAAAACGTAAATATCGTTAATTTTTCCTAGAGTTTCCATCCAATGGGAATATCCATAATACTAACCCCAGCTTTTAACAAAAATTTGTTTTTTCTTTTTCGAGTTCTAAACTTTTTTTTGGCACAAAAATAAAAATAGTCATATAAAGTTTGTATCAAAATTTTCTAAACACCACTTTCACGAATTTTTGTCATAGCCCAGCTCTAAAAAATTTTCGTTTAAACTTAAAATTATCTAGAGAGAGATTTCATTTTAAACAATTAGATGTTACCCTTTACTTTTTTGGGGCCAAAATATAGACATATCAAAAAATAAAATTAATATTTATCATAATGTTAAAAAAAAAATATAGCCAAAGAGAATAGTGAAATTTAAAAAAGACGAAATACTCGGACTCGACCCAATTAAAAATCAAGACTTTCACAACCTAAAATTTGTCCAGTCATTTTGCATTGATTTTGTTTTTTAGATAAATAAAAAATAAAAAAGTAATAACATGCAAGAATACGTTTTTTTATTAATTTCAAACCCACTTTAATTATTTTGTTTAACAGACAAAAGATTAAAAGTTTTATGATTATACGAATTAATCTTTTTTTAATTTTATTTTTTATATTTATTAGAACTTTATTAGTATGTGCCCTCACAATACATTTTTTCCAAAAAAATTTTTTTT
>JAMZAV010009866.1:0-25174 GCA_024449915.1 Sweltsa coloradensis
TTGATTCATCTAGTTCCCGTTCCAGATGTCAAGAGTGGATTCAGCAAAGATTGTTGGATTTGCGACAAGCATCTTGGGATGTGTTGCAAAATAACAATTGCGTAGTGTGATGCCCACATTGGCTAACAAAATTCGTCCACCTACGTCTCGACTCTCACGTAGAGAAGAGGTGGTATTGTCTAGACTTCGTATAGGGCACACACGCCTAACACACGGATATCTCTTAACCAGAGAAAAGGTTATTCCCATATGTGGCACATGTGATGTACCTTTAACCGTACATCATATGCTAGCAGAATGTACCAAATGATGCCTTGCGCATGCAATTTGATCTCTCCCAATCATATAGTCCGGATGTTAAAGGATATAATATGTGGTGCATACCTTGCATTTTTTGATACAAGCAAGGCACTTGGCACACGTGTTCTAGGGACCATACCCTACTAATTTTGAGGTGGAGCCATCGTGATATCCCGTGCAGGCACCCGTTATCGCATGTTGCCTACCCCTGCTGGTTTGAAGGGTTGATTAGCAAAACAATTCGGTGTTTGGTGATAGAAACTTGAAATTTTTACCAAATAGGGGTAACATTTGGCTTAACATACTGGCAACGGGGAACTTCGGATTTCTTCATAGTTAAGGGATGATAGGGGTTTTATTTTGGGGGTTGAAAATTTCAATTTTTATTTTTATTGATGACACCCTTGTGTAATGTTGGACTTCTACGTTAAAGTACTTCCCAAAATCTTCAAACAAAATAATGGTGTTTAAAATATGACGAGCTACCCCTAATTTGGTCATAATGACCTGTTGACATAATGATCTGAGTTATGAGCTATTTGAAAAATTGTTAAACATAGTCGTGTGAAAGCTTAGATGAAGTAGAATAATATTAAATAAATTTCAACATACCATGTTGACCTGTGACCTTTTTCGTCCTTTATTTGACCTTGATAACTATTTCAGCATGAGCTGCATGACTGCATAATATATACTTATAGCACATCCAAATGCATGTGATATATAAACAATTTTATTTACTAAATAAACTCAACAGTAATGTTATAAGGCTGCATTGCGAACGCTTTTTACTGTCGCGTTGATGGATGAGCAGTTTTGTACCATTGAACTCTCTTTTACCATACTTTTACTTCGTCGTTTTTCAACGTATTTACATAGAATATGAATATACCATTTCAAAAGGAGTACCAAGTTCCCGGTAAATCGTTTATGGTAAGAAACCATAAACAAATTAATAATAGTAAATGCGTTGTTGATGCTATCCTAATCTTAGGGTGAATTGTGGCCAATCAGTGGTCCGTTTTTCAAATAACTGATCACTAGTTGCTCATCAATGGAGTCAAGTTAACAAGGAATTGGTTCAGGGCCGCTTTCATTGGGGTGAAATGAACGGTTTTTCTTATGATTGTACCAAAATATGACTAGCTAGAAGTGTACTGTAGGTAGTATAACGTTAATATAAACAATAATAATGCAAACCAACAAACAATACAGCTGTTTGAATCGCGCACCTCTTGGGACCATTTTCCGAGAGCGCGCACTCTCTCGCTCTCTGGTGGCGCGGCAGTGAGTACATTTGCTAAATATTATATGGACCCCATCAAATTAAACAAATATTTACTCTTTAGCACAGCCACTCGACCTCTTGTTCGTAAATCCATGGCCAAAATGACCAGTCATCAACCAAGCTCATCGTCATTGTCTGTATTGGGGGCGTTGAGATCTTGTTCCAAATTGGATCTAGTAAAATGCCTTTTGAATACCAGTCAAAACAGTTCTGTAATAAATGCACCGCGTGATGGATTAAGCCCCGTCCCCCCCCGACCCATTAAATTACATTCCAAGATTATGTAGAAAGTGTGTTTTTTTCTCCCTTCCTCAAGAAAGAACTAGCGTCTGTGCTACGCTTAGATATCATCTGGGATAAGTACGACCCAATTAGTCTTTAAATATGACACGGGACAAATATTTAGGACACTCGTAACTCCAACTACAAAAATTCCCAAAGGATGGCCAAATTTTCTACGTGATTCAGGTAATAAAGAAGTTCATTTTCATTAGGATGTTTGCCTCCAGCATATCAATGACAACTTGATACCCTTTTAGTTACTACCACCATACTCAAAGCTACCACTTAATACAGGATATCACAGGCGGGTTGGCCCCAATGTAATCACAAGCAGGGAGACACGCTCATAATGCTACTGATGTGCTAGTCCGTGCAATCAGCTGTGTTCCGGAAATGACTGGCATTGAAGCGCTATAGGAGCATCTGGGGACTGGAAGGAACCATCAGTATGTCGAAGCACACCATGTTGCAGCTTATCTAGGTAAATAACCACGTATTGATTATGTACTAAAAAAGGATACCGGGAACCGATTTGAATTATCTTTACTGGTTATTCTATAGCACTTCCTATGTTCCACGCATTTTCGGGATGGAAACCATTTCCTCCTTTCGTGATGGTTATGGGAAAAAGTCTGCGTTCGATGCTTGGAGATCGTTTCCTGATGCTACAAATGGTTTCATTGCCACTATTGTTGAAAAAAGTGGAGGCTGTCATTGAGACTTTGGAGAAGTTTGCAGTAGTTTTGAATGACATTGGAGATCAATTTACATTCACGTATCAAGAGCTACAATAACGTACGCTTGAGATACCCTAAAAAAGTGTTTATTTTAAATTTTCACTTTTTTGATGAAACACGTACTTTACCGTGAATGAATGTCGCAAAATACTATTCACCAAGAAAAACAGACAGCTAGAAACGATTCCTCCGACAAAAGACGCCTTAGTACAGCACATTCGACGCTCAATCAATCAAGGAGTACACGTCTGGGATCAAACTCTCTCCCTACAACAGCTGCCTTGGCCTTCTGAGTGGGGGTGGGATATGACTGCAGATGGATGGTGCCAGTGTGGACCATTCTTACAATTGCTGCTGAAGCATGTATGGAGTTTGTACGATGCAGGGTGCGGGTGCAAGAAAGGATGTGGAGTATCATGCAAGTGTCTCAAACTTTAATGAAAGTACACAGCTCTGCCAGTGCGTCGCACTTTGTGAGCTTAAGTGAAATAATCCAAAACTTAACAAAGTTGGTTAACTGCATAAGTAATTAATAAAGTACTATAATCAACAATGGTGTATTGTAACTTTCCTCTTGTTGAATGTTAATCTATAAAGTTTTATTATAACGATTTACCAGGAATTTGGTACTCCTTTTAAAATGGTATATTCTATGTAAATACGTTGAAAAACGACGAAGTAAAAGCATAGTAAAAGAGGGTTCAATGGTACAAAACTGCTTATCCATCAACGCGACAGTAAAAAGCGTTCGCAATGCAGCCTTATAACATTACATGTTGAGTTTATTTAGTAAATAAAATTGTTAATATATCACATGCATTTGGATGTGCTATAAGTATACATTATGCAGTCATGCAGCTCATGCTGAAACAGTTATCAAGGTCAAATAAAGGACGAAAAAGTCACAGGTCAACATGGCATGTTGAAATTTATTTAATATTATTCTACTTCATCTCAGCTTTAAATAGAGTGGTCACACGACTATGTTTAACAATTTTTCAAATAGCTCATAACTCAGATCATTATGTCAACAGGTCATTTGACCAAATAAGGGGTAGCTCGTCATATTTTAAACACCATTATTTTGTTTGAAGATTTTGGGAAGTACTTCAACATAGAAATCCAACATTAAACCAAGGGTGTCATCAATAAAAATTAAAATCGAAATATTCAACCCCCAAAATTAAAACCCCTATCATCCCTTAACTATGAAGAAATCCGAAGTTCCCCGTTGCCAGTATGTTAAGCCAAATGTTACCTCTATTTGGTAAAATTTCAAGTTTCTATCACCAAACACCGAATTGTTTTGCTAATCAACCCTTTAAACCAGCAGGGGTAGGCAACATGCGATAACGGGTGCCTGCACGGGATATCACGATGGCTCCACCTCAAAATAAGTAGTGTATGGTCCCTAGAACACGTGTGCCAAGTGCCTTGCTTGTATCAAAAATGCAAGGTCAAGTCCCTTAACATCCGGACTAATATGAAGAACTTCTATCATATGATAACGGCGACAAACTTTCCAAATTTCTCATCCACAGTAATCTATTTAACAAACTTTAAGTAACTTCATACACATTTCTTTCTTTTCTTTATTTTCATTTACATATAACTTTTATTTTCCTAATACTTTCTTCATCTTCAATTTATTTTGTTATTTATACACTTAGAAAACAATCTAATCATCAAACATACCTGCATTAACTCTTCTAATTTACTTTCATTCACAGGCGGCGCAATATGACCTAACCGGTTGAAGCGCCCTAGTTTCTCACGTCGTCGCCCACTGGGGGGGTCAAGCCAACGAGTGGGGGGGGGGGGAGTTTCCCCCCATTCCCCCCGTTCCTACGCCCCTGAATACCCTAGCAGCAATAATCGCTATGGTCTGCGACAGACGATTTCTCGAAAAAAAGATAAGCCCTTCGATAAATCGTGGCCCAAGAACGTAGGCCTACATCACAAGAAAAAGGGAAGCTTGTTATTGAGCTCAGCTCATTGGTGGTAACCACTTTGTAAAAAAAAAATCAAGGGTTGTTAATTCTTCCGTAGTCTACGGTTACCTAAGGTTATTCGACCGCGTTTTTCTATTTTCCAAAATAGGCCCTGTGCTACAAAGTCAAAATATAGTGAATGGCTTTGAAACCTGGCTCTTTTAGAAAATCAAAACTATTTTTTTCAAATTTTTCTGATCCGGTACACGGCCAATATTGCCACCTCAAAATAATTTCAAACTTTAATTTGCCGCGGCACACCGTTCAACATAGGGTGTTGTGTTTTTGACATTAATTTTCAACTGGTTTTCTATACGCCGACTGAGAGAAAAAAAAATTTGGGATGAGCGAAGCGAAGACTTCAATTTCACTGACACCCCAAAAAATTTAGCTCAGGTGTTTTTTTTTTTGGTCTGTTTGTTTGCTCTCTACGGGGCAAACGGCATAAATGCGATCTTGATGAAACTTGGAGGGGACCTTCGAAATCTCTGAACTTAGACCTGTATTGTTTTTGGGTACAATCGAAGAAATATTTCTCATGAATATCGTACTTTTACGTTTTTTTTTTTTTAAATTTTAGTGCAATATTTTCGTGACATTTGGGCAGATTCTGACCAAATGGGTGGAGCTACAACATTCATATTTTACATGGACATTAAGGTTATGGTGCTGTAGTACCTTTTGAAAGAAAAAGTTGAAAAAGTTATCCAGAATCAATGAAATAAAGGTTTTAATGAGTTTTTTGAAGTGTATAACAATTTTTGCTCGTTCTTGACGTACTGGTAACCAAATCAGACAATAAACTAACAACATCCGTATACCGTAAACCTACAAACACGTCACAATATTTGAATTTCGAATCTAATCATCCATTACGTACCAAACAAGGAATTGTGAAATGTCTGGCAGCTAGAGCCAACACCATCTGCTCTAATCCACAGAGTCTGAAGGAAGAACTCTTGCACATCTCAAATGTTTTCACTCGCAATAAATATCCACAGACGGTGATTAACAAAAGTATCAACGCTCCTATTAATAAACAACAGGATATGGTCAGGGATGAGAAACCATTAAAAACTCTTTGTCTCCAATAGGCCTACATTCCTGGACATTCCGAAAATCTACGAAGACAAAATAATTATTTTTTTTTAAAAATAAATAAAAATCATGCATCTATGATAAATTTAAAATTAGAACAACTTTTAAATCATTTAATACTTTATCGAGCTAATAACTACAAATAAACCTTTTATTGAGTGTCAAAATTCAAAAAATTCAGTTAATGCCATTTTGGAGAATCAAAGAGACCATTAAACATTCGTACCGGTACGCAAGAACACAAAAATAATGTGAACAAGAAATTATCAGCCATTTCATTGCTAGCTTAACATTATGAAAGTCGAGAACATCATTCTATAAAATGGCATGAAACCAAGATTATTTTAAAAGAGGAAGATATGTTAAAGAGGAAAATCAAAGAAGCCGCTGTAATAAATAATAATTTAAATTCAATCAGTCAACCAAGCTATGATTTACCAGAGCTTTGGAATACAATCTTAAATAAAGAAGTTGCTATGGCTGTAAACAGAAGAATTATAACAAGAACCTGAAGAAAAGGCTGGAGTAGCTTTGAAATAGGCTTATTGTTCAAATATAAATAAAAATAACCTGTGTCAAGTTTTAAAAATGTGTTTATTGTAATATATCCAGGTTACTAATAAGTAGTGCATTGTGTAAATAATTAACAATAGGCCTACCTAACTATAAAAACTTGACAACAATCACCTACAATGCATTCATAAAGTAATATTCGGGCCTACAGATATTGACATTCTAATTACCATAGCATTTAGTACTACTTTATAAAAATTATGGATTGATTGATTGATTGATTGAGGTTTATATTGTAAGGCGGGATTAAGGCTAGTGAAACCTTATCTTCCATCCAACCTTCAATTATTCAAATTTAAACAAAAATGATTTTGCAATGGAACTTGAAGAAGTAGGCCTACAGAGATCCCACGCACACTAAAAACTTGAAAAAGCTCATCCATCAACGCGACAGGACTTAAGCGTTTCCTAGTTTTAAAACAATTGTATTTCCTGCGAATGTTTTGTTTGGCGGTAGTATCGATTTGTACCGTTTTCCATTGGCTGCACTAGTGTGCACCAAATTGCCACTTGTCTTTCCATTTGTTAAACACCATAAGCTTTCAGATAGTAGGCCTAGGGCCTAGGCCACTCCATTACCTAGGCTAGGCCTAATTCATTGATAAACGATAATGCCCAAACCGGACTTGGAATTAGCAACGATAAGAGTACAGTCCAGACACGTCTGATCTACGGGCTAGGGCCTAGTAGATACATCTAGACTAGGCCTAGCCCTAAACCACTTGATTTATGGTCGATGGTGTAGGGCCTAGGCATGGTGTAGGCCTAAGCTAGGCCTAGGGCCCTACGCCATTCCACAACACCAGACTCTCACGAAGCCTCCGGTTGTCAATTTGTCAATAGATCATAAAAGATTCCAATAATTACAAATGGTTGATTTCTTAGTAAACCCTAACCACATTAACCTTTAAGCTAGGTCTGGCTAGGCTAGAGGATAGGGCCTAGCAGGCCTAGGCCCTAGCTAGCCAGGCCCTCTATGGCCAGGCCCCTAGGCCTACTTTGCAGTACAGGCTGTACAGGAGCGAAGGTTTAATTTTACTTTCTAAGTAGCTAACCAAAATTACACAATGTCATAATACCTCGAGGATTATTGACCAGCAATTCCAATTAATTCTTGTTTCTCAATTGGACGAAACAGATTATTTAACATGATCGAAGCAAAATGCAAGAATCTCTTGATGGATGCCGCGGACGCACAAGCACAACACAACCACCGCCTTTTAGATTCAATTCGTTCGTTCTTTTTCTTTCGTTGTGGTGGTTGTTGTTCAAATTCATGGCATTTTGCCATTCATTTTTGCATTTAGAAAGCTGTGGTGAGTGGCCTGTTTGTTGGCATGTCCATAACCTTACTTTTTGAACATGAAAACTCGTATTCCAGATAGGTAATGACTTTTTCTGTTCACATACTGTGTATATTATTGTGGTTTATTATCAATTAAATTGTTATGTTTTAGTTTTATCCTAGGCTTAGTCGGTGTTATTAAAAAAAGACGTAGGGCCTAGGCTTAGGCCTAGGGCCTACCATGCATGATAAGTTTGACAAAGGTTTGAAAACTTCAACAGCAGGCTAGGGCATTGATTAAAGAATGCTATCGCTAGGGTAAGCCTAGACCTAGCAGGCTAGCGCTAGCTACTAGGCCTAGGGCCTCCTAGCCCTTTTGGGCCCACCAGTACTTGGTCTTGTGCGATTTTGAGTGGGCCAAACCTAGGGGCTGATTCAAAATCTGTCTTGATGATTAGGCCCAGGCCCTAGGCCAAGCTAGGCTAGTCCCTATTGTGATTTTAGATTGGTATTGACATCCTAGTAGCTAGGCATAACATAACATAACATTTCTTACGGTTGCAAATGGGCCCTTTCCCCCCGGTGGCAACCACTCACTCCCCCCAGACCTAATTACTGTCCCCCCCTAAAAATGATCTAAAATTCCCCTTAAAGACCCACTACCTACAATATCCCCCGGCAAGTCATTCCATTCCCTAACAGTCCTTTCCATGAAACCAACCGACCCAATCCGTTCTTACACTTGACGCTGGAACTTCCATGAATGATCCCCCCCTTTCCCCTGTAAAGCCCCTCTTGTAGCCTATTGCGGATGTCCCCCCCCCCCCTACTTCCCCTAGCTGCCCTGTACATATTGCACAACCTAACCTCCCTTCTTCTTCCCTCTAATGCACCCCACCCCAACTCTCCTAGCATTGCAGTGACACTGTCATATACTCTCTCTACATTCCCTTATCATCCTCTTCCCACCGCCACCGCCTAACCTTTCCGTAACCCTTCTTGCCGCCCTACGTTGGACTTTCTCTACTTCCAAAACCCCCCCCAAATTATACGGATCCCATGCCGCCGCCCCCTACTCCAGGACAGGTCTAACCACTACCTTTTTATGCCCGATCTTTAACCTCCGGCTGGCCCCTCTTAGATTTCTCATAACAAAACCCAGAGCCCTATTTCCCTTCTTAACAACTTCTTTCACCTTTATCCCCCCAACCCAAATCCTCTGCCCAAAATCACCCCCAAGTACTATACGTTCCTACTTTCTCCATAACAGCCCCCATTAAAGTGTAACGCCTACCCCCTTAATTATTTTTTCGCGAGAAACCAACCAACCTTACATTTACCTTGTTCAAACCCTCTTATTTGCTTCCCCCATCCTTTTTCCCCCCAGTTTTGCCTGCAAAAAACCAACATCCTCAACCCCCTTTATTGCTCTATAAAAAAACACAATCATCGCAAATAATCTTATTTTTGATTTTATTCCCTCCCCTATGCTTTTATAAACATAAAAACACCAAAGGTCCTAACACTGAGCCCTGCGGTACCCCGATGTAACCTCTATACTATGTGAAAAGGGTACCCCAACCCCAACCCTCTGGACCTACCTCTAAAGAAATCTCCAACCCCCCTCACCATCCTTTACCCCACCACATTTTTTCCCTTCCCATTAGAAAACGTGCGAGACTTTATCAAAACCCTTTTTTCAAAATCTAGAAAAACAGATTACTTCCCCCCCACTGCCCAAAAAGTCCCCAATATCCAAAATAACCCTACCATTGAGTGTCACAAGAAAAACCTTTCCCTAAACCGTTGCCTCCTCCCCGTTTCCCCTTTGGGTTTCTTTTTTTTTTTTTTTTTTTTTTTTTTTTTTACGAAGTCAAGTAAGGGCCCTATAATTTCCTATTGTAATCATTCCCCCCCTTATAAATTTGGCACCAACGAGTCCCCCCCCCAACCCTTTTCGGGGATCTTACCCTCACTTAAAAAATTTTCTACATACACCCCTAGAAACCTTACCGCGCATCCCCCCCAATTTTTTTAAAAATCTGCCCCCCCCAAGCGTCCTGCCCTGGACCTTTTCCTAAAACCATTTTCCCAAACACCCTTTTTACATCCCTATCTAAAAATGGGATGGGGGTCCCCCCTTTCCCCTTCCCACTGCTCTCCTGATCCCTATTTCCTAAAACCCCCCCCCATAATAGGAATTTAAACCCTCCGCCTACCTGGTCGCTAACGTAATCCTTTCCCCCCCCCCCCTTAAGAGTGGGTTTTGCCCCCGTCTTTTTGCCCCCTTAAGTGTTTGATAAATTTGCCCCGCTGCCCAAATTTCCCCCGGCCCCCATCCAAAACCCTCATCATAAATTCCCTAGCGTCAACCTTTAGCCCTATCAAGTATCTCTCCCATTCCTTAAGCTTTTTTTACCCCCCCCCAGTCCCCGATATTCCCATACAGCCCCTAATTTTCTTCAACCACTAATTCTTCTATTGTAAAAAACCCGGAAATCCCCATTTCCCTTTTTGCACCTGCGGTAAAAAACCTTTCCAAAAGAGCCCTAAATTATCTAAAAATTTTCCCAATTCATTTCCCCCCCTTTTTCCCCCCGAGACCACCCCTCATACATTTTTCCTAATTCCTTGCAACCTTGAAATCTCCCCTATCATACCGCCTCATCAACTTACCCCCCAAATTTATCCCCCCCTCCCCGTCACCATGCCCTACTAACTAACTCAACTTTTGGGACTCTATGGTCATTATCCCCTTAAACCCTCGGACCTGACTAAAACCTTGGCCTAAATAATATTTAATCTAAAATATTTTTTTTCCCCCCTTCCCGGGGTTCCCTTGTACCCCCCTACAGCCTGTATAAACCCCCCATTAAACCCTACAACCCATCCCGTTCCCACCTCCTAAAATCCTTCCCCCCCCCCTTCCCCAAGCACCCCGGGCAAGTTTAGATCCCCTGCTATAAACCCCCTTATCCCTTTCTAGCATACTACCCTTAGTTATTTAAAAACCCCCCATTTCCCCTTATCACTAGGTCATACCCCTACCACACCATGGAAGTTCCCCCCCCCAAGGTAACCCAACACCCCGCATCTCAACCCCCCATCTGACCACAACGTCTCCCCCTAAGTATGCCTACAAACATATCAACCCCCCCATACTTTTTTCTATCCCCCCTGGGAAAATTTTCATCCCCTTTACGGCTAACCCCCCATATAAATGTCATCATTCAACCATGTTTCCACACAACAAATCAATCAGGGTCAAACCCCCAATCAGACCCCCCAGCTTTTCAACTCTTTTCCCCCCCCCAAACTCCTACAATTAACAGCAAACCTTTAACCCTTTCTTCCCTTTTCCCCCCCACCCCCCCTGCATGGCCCCCCGCCTGGGCACTTAAGATTCTCAGCAACCCTGACAAAAAATCTCCCCGTTTCCCCACCCCCCTCCTAATAAGTGCAATCCGTCCCCTTTCCAAGAATCTTTACCTACCCATGTCTGCATTTAAAAATAACGCACCCTGCTCCACCACTCAGCCACACACTCATTTACCCCCACTATTTGCTTTCCCCCCAATCCCCCTCCCCTCCCCCCACCAGGAAAACCCGCCCCAACACCTTGCCGCCATACTTTCCCCGCACCACTGTACTAACTCCTTCACCCTCCTGCCACATCCCTTGCATTTTTCACCCGACCAAGTCATTTGTACCCCCACAGCACACACACTCACTCCCCCTTCATACCCTCTACGCCTAACAATTCGTCTTTCACCACTCTAATCCCCCCCTACACCTCAACCTCCCACCCTTTCCTGCCCCTCCCGAGCTCCCCCTAATCATTTAATCCCCCCTTTGTAGGTCTCCCGTGTTGGGCCCCTCTCCCCACCATTCCCTACACTTAACCCTTCCTAACGTTTCCCTCGCAAATGCCCCTAAAAAATCGATCAGCTTCCTTACTTCCCCCATTTGTCCCCTTCCCAAAAATTCAAACCCAAACCCCTTTCTACAGCCACCCCCTTTCATCACCCCACCAACTATACAAGCAACTTCCCATCCTCAGCCCGCCCCCTCTACCCCCTTTTCTAAACCCCCCCCAGAACCCGAAACTAAAAAAAACTTAGGCCTACACCCCCAACTTTACTCACACTCACGCCCTTTTTTCCCCCCAAAACCCGCTCACGCCCCTCAAACTCCCACAAACCCCAAGCACATCCCCTTGCATCCCGCCCTAGGCCTAGGCCACTTCCCACTCCCCAGGCACTCTAGTTTTTCTTTACATCCGTACATCCTTCACCCTCTGACCCCTTCATCCTTCCCCCAGACACCGTCCAACCCCAGGTAGGCCCACCCTGCATCCCTTTCCTTCCCACAAGACCTGACTTTTAACTTGCAGCATCTTTACACCCCTTTCTCACCCCACCCCAACCTATGGGAAACCCCATCTCACACTCTCCCCCAACCCCACCGCGGCATCAGACCAATATATCACCCACACCCCTTACAAAAACTAGCTTTTCATCTCACAATTTAAAAGAACTAGCAATAAAGTAAAGAATAAACAACCGCCTAGTGGGCCCTACTCCCCTAGCCAAACTCAAGAAATAAAAAACCAAAAAACCAGTGCGCCTAGGACTACACTTTCAACACCCAGGAAAATGGTCAAAACGGAGTCCCAAAAGCCTTCAGCTTGTATGGCCCTAAACTAGGCCTAGGTAGGTAGGCAACCTACACTTTTTTGGGGGTATATGGAGAAGTGGGAACTTGTGCCGGGCGGGGGCCATGAGGGGGAAAGGGGGGGAAAGGGAAAGCAAGGTTTAAGGTTTGACTTTTTAATTGTGGGATATAGGGGGGGGGGAAGAGTTAAAAAAAGCTGTGGGGGTTTGATTGAGGTATATGCCAGTTTGTGTGTGGGGAAAACATGGTTGAATGATGCATTTATGTGGGGAGTTAACCCGTAAAGGGTATGTATTTTCGGGAGGGTAGAAAAAAGTATGGGGGGGGGGGATGAATTTTGTGGGCATGAGCTTGGGGGGAGACTGTTGTGGTAGATAGGGGGTTTGAGACGGGGTGTTAGGGTACCTTGGGGAGGGGAACTTCAGGATGTGGTAGGCGGTATGATAGTGAAAAGGGGGAAGGGGGTTTTAAAAAGCTGAGAGGTAGAGTGCGTGTGGAAAGTGGGGTTTAAACAGGGGATCAAAACTTGCCCGGGGTGCATTGGGAAGGGGGAGAGAGGATGTAGGGTAGGAGCGGGAGGGGGTTGTAGGGGTTTTTAAATGGGGGGTTTATAAGGCTGTGGGGGAGGGTACAAGGGACCGGAGGGGGGGAAAAAAATTTTTTAGATGTAATTTTATTAGGGGGAAAGAGGTTTTAGCGGGTCCGGGGTTGTAGGGGGGAAAGTGACCACAGAGTCCCAATATTTGGGTTTTGCGTTAGGGGGGCTGGTGACGGGGAGGGGGGGATAAAATGGGGGAAATTTTGATGGGCGGTATGAAGGCAGAGTTCGGGTTTGCAGAAGAATTAGGAAAAAGTTGAGGAGGGGTCTCGGGGGAAAAGGGGGGGTAATGAGATGGGGAAAGTTTTCAGATTATTTGGGCTTTTTTGGGAAAAGGTTTGTCCCGCATGTAGAAAAAGGGGGAAAAAGGGGACCCGGGTTTTTATTACAATAGAAAATTAATGGTTAAGAAAAATGTAGGAGCGTTAGGGGAAATATGGAGGACTGGGAGGGGTTAAAAAAAAAGTTTAAAGGATGGGAGGGAGATACTTGATGGGGCTAAGGTTGACGCAGGACATTATTGATAGGTTAATGGATGGGGACCGGGGGAATTTGGGGGACAGCGGGACAATTTTATAAAACCAAAAGGGGAAAAAAAAGGAGGGGGCAATACCTACTCTAAGGGGGGGGGGGAAAGGAATACGTTAGCGCCCGGATAAGGCGGGGGTTTTTAAAAATTCCTTTTATGGGGGGGTTTTTTCGGGAGAATAGGGATACAGGAGAGCAGGGGAAAGGGGGAAAGGGGGGGCACCCCACTCAAAATTCAGATGGGGATGTAAAAGGGTGTTGGGTAAGATGGTTGTGGAAAGGCTCCAGGCAGGACGGCTTGGGTGCAGTTTTTAAAAATTTGGGGGGTGATGCCGCGGAAAGGTTTTAGGGGATGATGTAGAAAGTCTTTAAGTGGGGGAAAGACCCCAAAGGTTGGAGGGAGGGACTGTGGTGCCAATTCATAAGGGGGCGTAGATGTAAAATGGGAAAATTTATAGGCCGTTAGCTTGCTTCTGGGGGCAAAATTATGGGAGGTTTTTTGAGACATGTTGAATCTTTGGGAAGGGGGAGGCGGGGTTCCGGATGCTCAACATGGTTTCGGGAAAGGTTTTTCTTGGACACTAACTGGTAGGTTAGTTCGGATTTTGGGGATTTTTGGCAGGGGGGGGAAGTGATGCTTTTTTTTCAGATTTAAAAAGGCTTTTGATAAAGTCTCGCACGTTTGTAATGGAGAAGGTAAAAAATTGGTGGGGGAAAAAGGATGGTGAGGGGGGTTGGAGATTTCTTGAGAGGTAGGGTTCGAGGGTTAGGGTTTGGGGGGACCTTGTCACTGTATAGAGGTTACACGGGGGTACCAGGGTCAGGGTTTGACCTTTTTTTGTTATTATTTATAAATGACAAGGGAGGGGGAAAAACCAAGAAAAAGATTAGCAGATGATTTTGGTTTTTTTATAGAGCAAAAAAGGGGGTGAGGAGTTGGTTTTGAGGGAGATCTGGGGGGGGAATAGAGGAATGGGTCACAGAAATAAGATGGGTTTAAAATAGGTTTTAAGGTGGTTTGGTTTTTTCGCGAAAAAATAATTAAGGTAGGAGGAATACCTTTTAAGGGGGCTGAGGAGAAAAAATAGGAAAAATATAAGTATTAGGGGGTGAGTTTGGAGGGATTTGGGTTGGGGGGGTCAGGTGCAAGAAGTTGTTAAAAGGGAAAAGGCTTGGGTTTGTTATGAGAAAACTAAAGGGGGCCCGCCGGGGGTTAAAGATCGGGCATATAAGGTAGGGTTTTGACCCGTCCCGGAGTATGGGGCGGCGGCATGGGATCCGTATAAATTGGGGGGGGGTTTTGGGAAGTAGAGAAAGTCCAACGTAGGGCGGCAAAAAGGGTTACGGGGGAAAAATTAGGGGGGGGGTGGCGGGGGGAAGAGGATGAAAGGGGAAGTAGAAGAGATATGACGGTCACGCAAAGTTGGGGGTTGGGGTGGGAGTCATTAGAGGGAAAAAGAAAGGGAGGTTTGGTTGGCATATGTAAGGGCGGTAGGGAAGTAGGGGGTGGGGGGGCATCCCCAAAGGCTAAAAGGGGTTTTCAGGGGGAAAGGGGGGTCATTCATGAATTCCAGCGTCAAATTGTAAGAACGGATCTGGTCGGTTGGTTTCAGGAAAAGGGCTGTTAGGGGAAAGGAATGACTTCCGGGGGATTGTGGTGTGGGTCTTTTTTAAAGGGGAATTAGATCATTTTTTGGGGGGACAGTAATTAGGTCTGGGGGAGTGAGGGGTTTCCACCGGCGGAAAGGGCCCTTTGCAACCCTAAGCAATTTTTGTATGTTATGTTATGTTTTAAGCCCAGATTGGGGGGGAGTTTGGGAGAGGATTTGGGGTTTGGGGGGATCAGGGGCAAAAAGTTGTTAAGAAAGGAAATGGCTTGGGGTTTTTTATGAGAAATTTAAAAGGGGCCGCCCGGGGATTTAAAAATCGGGCGTACAAGGTGGTGGTTTTGACCTGTCCTGGGGTATTGTGGCGGCAGGGATCCTATAAGTTTGGGGGAGGTTTTTTGGGGTAGAGAAGGGCCAAAATTTTTGGGCGGCAAAAGGGTTTCGGGGAAGGTTAGGCGTTGGCGGTGGGGGGGAGGAGAAAGGGAAAGTAGAAGGGGTATATGACAGTTTGTTTGTTTGTTTTTAGCCTTCTTTGGTACACTTTTGCGTCCCCACTTTTGGGGGGGGCAAAATTTTGGGGGTTGTCAAAAAAATGTAAAAATACTATTTTAGTATTTCATATAAAAAATTTAAATTTAAAAAGTACAATGCATAAATGATACTGAGCTTACTACTACAATTAAAAAAAGGTTAAAAAAAATACAGAGAGGATATTCAAAATGTCTACGTACTTCTAAAACAATTATAGAAGGATAAAATAAACGAGGGGAAATTTTAAAAAGTACAAAATACAAACACTATTTCAGATTAAAAAAAATTTTATCCAGCCCCGAGGGCTGAGGCCAATGTTTAGTCCCCCCCCGCTGTAGAATTTGACAAGAGTAGAATTCTTTATCCACAACCCTGCCTTAACCTCCCCCTTTTTGGGCTTCTCCCAATGTTGGCTTTTATGCCCTCAGGCGATGGTTTCCTATCTTTTTTTACCGCTTGATAGGGTCATTTTACTTATTTAAATCTAACTTTTTCAGGTGCAGGTCCTTCTTTTGCCTTGATTTGGGATCTGAAATTCATTTCTTGGGAAGTATTGGGGATTGTACTCCAAATTTGCAATTTCGGGATATAGGGCAAGTACGCAGATTCCCGTGACCTGAACACTTCTACATGAGCTCTATAATGCAGGTGGGCAATAATTTTACAGCTTCTTCTCAGTCAAGAGGTTACACTAGTTCATACCCCAAAACATTACGTATTGAAAATTGATTGGCAAATGCAAAAATCCCTTTTTGGGCCCCAGTGGGTTAAAAACCCTTTTTTCACATTACTAACAAACAAGAAGTGCTCAACCCGCCCCCACATTTATTCACGTTCAGCCCATTTTTGCTGTATCCAAAAACCAGTCCCAAGAATGCTGCATGCTCCCGGTGTGAGACTTTCTCCCTCATAATTAAAAGGCTCCTGCAGAAGACCCCCCTTTGTTTGAAAAGATAGAATCTGAGTTTTGGCACAATTAAGTTTTAGTTTATTGGCCTCAAACCACTCAATTAGTGCTTGGAGAATTTCTAGGAATTTAGCTTCCAGGCCTATACTACTTAGAGCTCTAATTATCACACTCGGTCGTCCGCAAAGAGAATCACCAGCCCATAAGGGACGTTACCTGGTAGATCGTTAACATAAATAAATAAAAAACACCGGTCCAAGGATCGCAGTGCCACTGCAATGTTAGAGAGTTGGGTGGGAGTCATTGGAGAGAAGAAGAAGGGAGGGTTAGGTTGTGCAATATGTACAGGGCGGCTAGGGGAAGTAGGGGGTGGGGGGACATCCGCAATAGGCTGCAGGGGGGCTTTACAGGGGTAGGGGGGATCTTTCATGGAAGTTCCAGCGTCAAGTAGGCCCTAGTAAGAACGGATCTGGGTCGGTATGGTTTCATGGAAAGGACTGTTAGGGAGTGGAATGACTTGTCTGGGGATGCTGTAGATAGTGGGGTTTTGAGGGAATTTAGATCATTTTTAGGGAGGGGAGGGGGGCAGAAATTAGGTTTGGGGGGAGTGAGTGGTTGCCACCGGGCGGAAGGGCCCATTAGTAACCTTAAGAAGTGTTATGTTATGCTATGTTATGCTATGTTATGTTATGTTACATAGGTCCTAGAGTCTCTGTTATGAATGTAGACCCTAAGTCTTAAAGGTAGGTAGCCCTAGGTATCCAATGCTTTGGCAGGGGGTAGGCCCTAGACCTATTGCGCAAAGCGCGGGGTGTATCTGCAATGCACCATTGGTTGTAAATCAGGTACTGAGTAATTCTTCTCTTTTACCGTCTTTGATAAAATTCAGGCTTAGAGTCTAGTGTATAGGCCCTATATAAAAGTTCGCACACTGTAGGCACTAGGGCAACAGGTAGTGAAATTGCGACCGTCGCCACTAAATGCAAGCAAGTAGGCCTAGGCCTAAGCCCTAAACTAGTGGCATCTGGTCCTCAACTCTTACTCTGGCTTCCCATGAGTCTTTGGTCTTCCCTCAACTTTAAAAATATAAAATCCTTCACTGTGGGCTTTAGATGTGGCTCTTGCTTACATTTTTTTCTCTCCTCTCAATCCACACTCAGATGGGACTGGTATTACCGGTACTTCTGGTATGACACCTCAAATGCATGCCCCCCTTGCGTAGGTTGCCATACGTCCCGCTTTCGGCAGGACAGTCCCGATATTCAATTTTAAGTCCCGCGTCCCGCCAATACACCAAGCGGAACACAATTGTCCCGCATGGTAGAAACAATTTTGATCCCTATGTATTTTTGGTAGTTTTCTGGGTTTTGCACTACAAAGACGACCATATTTTCATTCATTCAGTCCGGTATTTTTTTCTGAAAAGCTCAGAACGCACTCTAAAAGCATAGTTTAAAAAAAATTCACCTGCGGCCCTAAGGGAATCTAAGTGGGCGTTGTCCGGTTCTCTCCCCTCAGCGTGGTATAGGCGATTAACCCGTGCTAAATGTTTTGTAAGCAATAGCGCGTGAACCCGACCACGGACCGGAATTATATTCATACTGTAAGAAACTATAAGCTTTCCTCTTTGCATGGATACAGAACTCTGCTCTATCACAAATATGCGAAGCGAAGACTTCAATTTCACCGACCCCCCAAAAAATTTAGCTCGGGTGTTTTTTTGTTTTTTTTTCTTCGTTTTTCCGTCTGTTTGTTCGCTCTCTACCCGGGCAAACGGCATATGCGATCTTGATGAAAATTTGACACGACCTTCGTTTTCTCTGAACTTAGACTTGCCACGTTTTTGGGTACAATCGAAGAAATATTTCTCATGAATATCGTACTTTTACGATTTTTTTTCGATTTTGAATGCGATATTTTCGTGACATTAGGAC
Organism: Sweltsa coloradensis; assembly: GCA_024449915.1. Taxonomy (NCBI): domain Eukaryota; kingdom Metazoa; phylum Arthropoda; class Insecta; order Plecoptera; family Chloroperlidae; genus Sweltsa; species Sweltsa coloradensis. Next base: position 18,334 of record JAMZAV010009866.1, read on the forward strand.
CGATTCTGACCAAACGGGTGGGGATACAACGTTCATATTTCACATGCACATTAAGGTAACGGTGATGTATTGATGTTTGAAAGAAAAAGTTGAAAAAGTTAGCCAGAATCTATAGAAATAAAGGTTTTAATTTGAGTTTTTTGAGGTGTTAAATTTAAAACCTTTATTTCTATAGATTTTGGCTAACTTTTTCAACTTTTTTTCAAACAGTCAATACATCACCCTTACCTTAATGTCCATGTGAAATATGAACGTTGTAGCCCCACCCGTTTGGTCAGAATCCGCCCAAATAGCAAATATAGATTTTAGATCTTTCTCACAGCCTTGTATGAAAACTTCACAGGAGATTTTATACCTTACTCACAGCCTTGTTACAAACAATCAAAGATCTAACAAACCTAATGATTGCTTTGTATGGGACCGTGTTTATATGTTTTTATTATTTTAAATTAATATTAACATTTTAAAATTAAAAAGCTCATCCATCAACGCGACTAAAAAAGCATTTGCGAAGCTTCCTAGTAATGACAATTGTCTTGAGTTGAAGTGAACTGTTGCCAACCTTCCAAACTGCTAATGAAAAAGCACGTCAAACATTTGTCCGTGGCATCAGCACAACATTTGGTATCCGACTTGTTTTGCACGGCTACTGTAGCCCTACCTACCTCACTGGGTTGTACTAGATTATACATTAGGCCTACTTATAAAATATCCTTCATCTGCCAACAAAATCTTGAATGCGAAATACATGTAGCAACCATGGACAGGCGCGTGGTATGCGAGGATGCCACAGTTGTAAACAACGTGGCTTCGTCTTGCTGAGGTTGCCGCTCAGTCAGAGTACATTTTCGACAGCGCGCAAACATGGGTCCATTTAGCTCAATAGTTTGAATTTAGGAAGCGTCATTGAGCAAAGTAGGATGCCATCATCTTCTCACAAAATTATGCAACTTGTGAATTGTGATGTTATTGGTTTAGATTTCTTTTGCGCAAGTCCAAAACATACGGCGAGTTACATTTTTGTACCATGCTAACTCTTATCGGTGCTGAGACCAGAGAGAATCAATTTCCTTCCCGCCTTCAAAACTTAGGTTCCCTATTGTTGGGGGGCTCCGCCCCCCAAACCCCATGGTGTTTTTGCCTGTAGAGATTTTGTCCCTCTGCCTTGAATTTAAATTATGGTAACCCTACCCTTGCGCCAACTTTGCAGAGGAGAGGATCCCTCCAACCGCTCTGGCTATGTCTGTAACAGTCTTTCTGTAGGCCTACCAATATCCAATAGTGACACTACTCCTAAGAGGCCAACACCTTATTGAGGGGCACGATGCCAGTGCCTAGACTATACTAGACCAGACTAGACCAGACTCTAGACCACTTGCAAATAGACTACTGGTACTGATGAAAAAATTTAAAATACAGTGCCCAAGGTGTATCGAATCTTGCATGCTCAAGGTACCCCCAATTAATAGAGCTAGGAGATTGAATAAACCTTGCAATCTTTACACATATTTCGTACTGGCTATGCTTACCACAGTATTGTCTGAGAGATGATAGACTACACTGCGTTATATGCATTTCAAAACATGTTTAGGCCTAATATTTTTTAAAATACAATCCAGAAATTACCAAATCTTTTTCCGACCAGGGGATTGAACCCAGTTCTCCCACATTTCAGGTATAACGGGGCCTTAGCCCTCTAGACTAGAAAAACGTCAAAGTCGTTGTTAGACGAGTGAGCGAGTCATGTGTTGAGTACCCGGGAACATTTGCATTTAAGTTTGATAATTATATTGATATAAATACTAGGATTTTTTAGTTTAGATGGTATAAGGGCGCATCAACTGTAAGGCCATAATGCGCCACTCTAGCCTCTGATAGGACAAGGGAGGCCTTAGGTAGGGAGAAGAAAGGGAATATTACCGTTACCTACCCTCAATTACAAATAAGCCTAGGCAATATTTTCATTTTCCGCTTACACAAGATTTTCCTCTTTAGTCGGGCCTGGCCGTAACCCAAAAGGACTCTTGCAAGCTACCTCCACACATCACTTGCTACCCCCAGCACCCATTAGTAAATAAATAAATAAATAAATTGTATTTAGAGTCTACCCACTGAGTTATGTAACTGATTTTTAGTGGGGGACAGTAAAACAAAGCGACCAAGCCAACCCTGTAGGCCCTGACACAATCGACGAGTGAGCGATACCCAACCAAAGATCAATATTTTTAATAGGAAATATAGCAATCAGTGGTATGGACAGTGCGAACACCCGCGGATCAACGCCAGTAACAACAAGGCAGATTCAGAATGTTATGTTTAGGAATCAAGGTGCACCAATATTCAGTACACGACGTCCAAATAAACCATGTTGCTTTATTAAGTAAAAGACATATTCAATTACACTTAGAACATTGCAAAACGTGGACCTGTCAGGCTAGGTTCCGGAAGAAGACAAAGCTGCTCACTGTCAATTCACGGCGCAGTCGCTGCGTGAAAGGTATCCGCGGAAAATAGTGCGCGGAAATATCAGTGCGCGGCGGCTCATATGAATACAGAAACTAAACAAAAATATACACAACATCTCCCCCTTAAGATCACACTACATTTAATTTTTATTTACAATACATAATCATCAAGATGGGAGGGAGGCTTCCGGATTCGTGTTGAGGCTCTAGGTAATATGGTTCCTTCTACTTCAGGTTGAACCAACCGTGTCTCTTGATCATCTAATTCGGGTTGAACCAACCGTGTCTCTTGATCATCTAATTCGGGTTGACCCAGTCGTGCAGGAAGTATCGCTCTAGGCCGCGCCAGTAGCTGGTCAAGATGTCGATGGACCGGTGAACCATCAGGACTTCGTATTTGAATATTTCTTGGTCCTGCGTCAGTAACGATACAGGCAACCAAGCTGGGCCTGCAGCATAATTCCGATAGAACACTGTATCGTTTTTAGAAAATGTTCGTTCACACTTGTTTGAACGCTCGACATGCTGGTCTAACTCTCTGCAATCCGTCTTCGAATCTGGATGCAGTAAGTCCAAAATAGTTTTGACTTTACGACCCAGTAGACGCTCACTTGGTGTCTGATTGGAACCAGACTTCCAGGTGTAGAGCGAAGATCAGCTAACAATTTATGCAGGTTTTCATGCCAATTTCTTGGTTCCATCTTCGATAGATGGTCCTTGATGGTGCCCACCATTCGCTCCGCCAACCGTTAGTGGCTGGGTGGTACGGGGCACTGCGTATGTGTTTTATTCCATTCTTCCTCAGGAATCTCTGGAATTCTTCAGATACAAAAGCAGATCCATTATCGGAAACAACTGTATCGGGCAATCCAAAAACGTGAAAACAATTCAATCAGAAATGTTACCACAGTAGTCGCTGAAAATGAACCATTAGTCAATCGTACTTCTGGCCATTTTGTCAGTGCATCTACAACGACTAGGAAGTATGTCCTTTAAAAGGACCCGCAAAATCCAAATGCAGTCTACTCCATGGTCGGTGAGGAACTGGCCAGGGTAGAGTAACAGCAGCGGCAGGGTAATGTCGATGAAATTTGACAGCTCGGGCATTGGCGTACCATATTCTCTATGTCTTGGTCCATCCCAGGCCACCATGCGTATGCACGAGCAATTGCTTTACATCGTACCATGCCCTGATGAGAGGCATGTAGCAATTCTAAAAACTTTGTTACGTAGAGCAGCAGGTATCACTACTCGATTTCCCAAAAGTATGCAGTTCCTATGAGTAGATAATGCTTCTCTCCGACTAACGTAAGGTTTGAATTCATCAGACAAATCGCTCATGTCCCAACCTTATTGGACACTCGCCAATATTCTTACCAATACGCGGTCCTTGGACGTAGCCTGTGCTACGTTGGTAGCAGTTAAGGGTGAATCATCCGGCGCTTCTTCGAACATGAAGACATCGCCAGGCTCAGGAAATCCTAAATCACATACATCATGAATAGCAAGCGACTACAGAAATCTGCATTACCATGTTTATGTCCGGGACGGTACATCAGCGAGTAATTGTAATTACTTAAAAGTAAAGCCCATCTCATCATCCTTGGTGAGGAGTACAGCAGGAATAGGCTTTCCAGGACCCAGCAAACCTAATAGTGGTTTGTGGTCTGTGATTATCATGAAAGAACGTCCCAGATAAATTTATGGAATTTCTTTAGTCCGTACATAATAGATAACGCTTCTCGATCGAGCTGCGAGTAATTTCTTTCTGCAGCGTTGAGAACTCGTGATCCGAAAGCGATTGGGCGCTCATCTCCGTTTGGCATCTGATGGCTAAGTACAGCTCCCAGCCCGTACGGAGAAGCGTCCACCGACAGCAGTAAAGGTAAATCAGAGTTGTAGTGCACTAAGCAGTTATCAGTAGTTACAGCAAGCTTAGCTTTTTGGAAACTCTTCTCTTGGTCTTTACCCCAATGGAAACTTTTATCCTTCGATAGCAATTGGTACAATGGGTGTAAGAGGCTAGCTTTATTCTGAATAAAACGATCATAGAAGTTCAGCAGCCCTAGGAATGATTGCAGTTCCTTCAGTTTGTAGGTGCTCTAGCTTCCCTAATTGCCTTGACTTTATCATTAGTTGGTCTCAATCCCGTCTGATCTAAGCAAAATCCCACATACTGTACTGACCTTACTGCAAAAGCACATTGTGGGAGGGAGACGCGTAGGCCTAAATCCTTGAATCGTTGCAACACGCTACGCGTTCTTGACCATAATTGCTGTAAGTCCTTTCCTGAAATTAGGAAGTCGTCAAGGAACACTGCAACTCCGTCAATGTCTCGTACAATGGACTCCATCGTTCGCTGGAAGTAAGCAGGTGCAGAGGCCACTCCAAAAGTCAAACGCCTCGGGCGTAGGAGTCCCCTTGTAGTATTTAATGTAAGAATCGTAGCCGATTCTGGATCTACCGGAATTTGTGTATATGCTGATCTAAATCTAGTTTAGTAAAGAAGCAACCACCCGCTAATTTTGCAATTACTTCATCGTTTGATGGTAGCGGGTAAACATCGACACACAGCGATTTATTTACCGTAGACCTATAGTCACACAAATTCTGACCTTCCCATTTTTCTTTAAACTGTAACAATGGGTGTAGCCCATTCTGAGTTACTGACAGTTCCAAGATATCCTCTTGCACTAACCTGTCTAATTCGGCATCGACACGATCTCGTAATGGGAAAGGTACACTACGATGTTTTAAGAAAACCGGTTTCGCATTTTCTTTTAATAAGAGCTTCACAGGTTTGCCCTTGAATTTTCCCGGACCATCCTCAAAGACCTCAGAGAAATCTTTATTTGTACGGGTAACTGAACAGGTTTTGGTGAACACGTCCAGTGAATACCTTCTATTCTTAACCCGAATGGTTGAAACCAATTCCGTCCCAGCAAGCTAGGACCCGTACCTTCCATAACCAGTAAAGGTAAAGTATGTAGCTGGGCTCCGAAAGAAACTGTACCTTAAATTCACCTCGAATCGATAACCGCTCCTTGGACCAAGTCTGTAAAGAGGGTAACGATTGAGCCAATGGCCGACCTTTAGGCCATAATTTCTCAAAAGTGTTCGACCCAATCAGCGTTCGAGATGCACCGCTGTCGACTTCGAACTGTAATGGTTGACCGTCCAACATTAGCTGTACACAGTCAGGCTCTGCATGGTTAGGCTTAGTATCTGTAATCTTGAATAAATATGAAGGTTGCATCGACATAGTAGTAGGCCTAATCTCATCTGGTTTATCCACATCGGATAGTTGCATGTTTTTATTAGTAGGCTTAGGCTTCTTATCACGGTCAAGAGTAGGTCCTTGGCTTTTCTTTTGTTTGACCAAACACATTTTCTCCAAATGGCCTCCTTTTTGCAAAACTACATGCGTATGGAAGTGCGGGCAACGATTTGCCAAGTGTTCCCACCTTCCACAGCGGTAGCAATGCCTATTTGTATTACTATGAGGCTGAGCCTTGTAAGATCTATACTTAGGGGTAAACCCCCCCTTATCACCTAGTTCAGGCCCTACCTTATGAACTGTACCTGTAGATGGCCCTAGGCTCATAGACCTGCCATCGGAAGCATGTAATTCATTTGCATCCTTACTAGCTGTTTCTTGTGCAAGGGCAGCAGCATAGACTTTTCGGAAAGTTAGCTCAGGATCAGCAAGTAGTCTTTTTTGCAGGGATTGGTCTCTCATACCGCATATTAATCTATCTAGTAGCATTTCTTCCAGGTCAGTGAATTCACAGAACTCACTCAGTTTACGTAAATCTGCTATGTAGGAACTCAAGGTTTCCATAGGAAGTTGATCCTACGGTTCACCAATATTCAGTACACGACGTCCAAATAACCATGTGCTTTATTAAGTAAAGACATATTCAATTACACTTAGAACATTGCAAAAACGTGGACCTGTCAGGCTAGGTTCCGGAAGAAGACAAAGCTGCTCACTGTCACTTCACGGCGCAGTCGCTGCGTGAAAGGTAGTCCGCGGAAAATAGTGCGCGGAAATATCAGTGCGCGGCGGCTCATATGAATACAGAAACTAAACATAAAATATACACAACACAGAACAACTTTGAATTTATTAGTGCTTCGTTGCTAGGAGTAGGACGGCTCCAAGTCACTGTTCACAAATTCCTAAGACAAGAACTGATGGACTTAAGTCCAAATCAGAAGTTGAAAAACTTCAGACTTTGGCGAGAATCGAACCCCGGACCTTCTGCATTGGAAGCAGAGACGCTAACAGCAAGTCCAACGAGCCACATAGGCTACTGTTCCAAAGTTTTTTTTTTACTCAAGGTTGTGGGATTGGTATGATGTCTTTTTCAAAC
>JAMZAV010009867.1:0-23725 GCA_024449915.1 Sweltsa coloradensis
GTGGCCCCCCCGGCAGAGAAGGAAAATGCTGAAATGAAGAGCCCGGGAAACATACACACACACACAATACTCAGGACACTTAATGTTATATTTATCTTAGCCAGACAATTGTTTTCATACTGTTTTTACTTCTATTTTGCATTGCGTAAAAAATAAAAATAAATAGTATATCGCATTATAATCTGTTTATTTAAAAATGCAATATATCCTGAAATGTGTATAGGTTCTCAACACAACCACGTTTCCAGTTGGGTATATTATTTGGGTAAGCTACACTTAACTCATTGAGGTATGCATCAAACTTCAGCGCAATGCTCATATGGTTGCGGGGAGAAGGTCTGGAGCGTATGGAACATGTGAACGTAAAATGCAATTACTCGCATAAACGGGGGATATTTTAATCCATGTCCTTCATATTCGACTGTTCGCCTCTCGCGTTCATCGTCCCGTTTCCCAATGTCACCGGGCATATAAAAAATGTCACAGGATATTTCTTATGGGATATTTTTTACTATTAGATCCAGCACAAATTTTCCAAAAATCGAATGTCCTACATCCTTTTCGTTCGAGTCTTTCGGAACACGTGGGTTTCTTATAGATGATATTGGGGTCATATCGTAGTTTCGAAACGTCGATCATTGTTGCCTCGAGTAAATAACCGAGAGGGCAACAAATTCTCTGAATCTTAAACTTTTTCACAACAAAACAATACGCCAATAATTAATATTTATCGCGGTGCGTAATTCATTTCCGTGCAAAAGTTATTAGATGAGTCTAATGAACTTGTTTCATTTATTTCTGTCCTCATTAATACCCTGCAATAAACAGGTCTTAATTATGAATAGAAATTACATGTGTGGGTTTCTTTTAGATCTACTCATAGGTACATATACGTCACGTCCTTATCACCGCTAGATTGTTTGACAAATATTACATACGCTTGGAACGTAGCAAGATATCAATTTGATGGTATTTGATCTTTTTTGCCCCCAGCACTCAATTCTCACCTGAAAGGCATTGTCATTTAGTTTATAACGGAGCTGTTTACTTTTTGATACCATTTAGCTAAGAAAATATATATTCTAACAATTTTTTTGAACACTCCAGGTAAGCACATTATGAGCACATAAGTGATTATTTTCACCTTCCATTAACAAAACTCATATCAATGGTATGCTATGGATTCATAAATATGTAAAATTTTCCATCCTAGCGAATTAAATTTTAGCAACGGGAGACATAACATTTTTTTTAACCAATTACAATTTCTTGTACACGTTGTGCATTATTAGTGATACAAAGGAAAATTTTATCCTTGAGAATGTTTGCATTGATCATTTGTGAGATAACGTGTTTCCGAATCCAGAAGCTGGAATAAATCAAAAAGTTCTGCACCCGTAACACATTTGGCTTTTAAAACAATACCTATATAGGCGCTCGGCCAAGAATGACGCGATGTATTTTAAACTTTGCATATTCTGTCAATAAAGTTTATATGTGGACCGTAGCTTTTATATTTTTAATATCAATTCATGAAAATGAAGTCGATTACTTTCCCTTTTTTAACAAAGTTAAAAATCGCAAAAGTCTTGTTTTCCATAATATAAATAATTTTTAAAAAGTAACAAGATTTTCTGTCGGTCAACTGATCGAAAGACATTTGACTAATAGATAATGTAAAACAAATCCATAAAATACAACAATATAATGGTATATGAATACATTAAAAAAAATGTAAGTAGTAAATTATCATCTTAAGAATTTTTGTGTGATGTAGAGGCGCCCGTAAGCCATATTACTTGTTATACAGGAGCAATTACAGCACATTCGTTGTTAATTACTATAGCTAGCAGATCTTCACTCATACTCATTAAAAATATTAGATGTCGATACACCAAGCCAACTGATCCCTTCATCCACATCTTGACAAGCTTGGAGAAGTTCCACAATGTTCCTGTGATTGTGATCGGTTGATCGGATGTTGTTAGGAAGATAGTGTGAATTAAGCCCAGAATATAAGTTCATAATTTTCTTCCTTGGCATTTTAATAACTAATTAAATTTAATACTGCATCCAATCATATTTAACAATGTCGCTTTGCCTTTGATTTGGTATTGCAAGAATGAACTAACAGTGTATGCAATCCATTATCTTAACATATTTAACAGAGTGAGCTTGTGCATGTAGGGTTTAGTTTTGGCCAAAAAAGCCTATATATTGACTGAGATGGTTTTAGCGTTAATCTGTTGCAGAAGCAAGTTGCCTTTCTGGCTTTAAACCCCTGCTTTTCCAATGGATACTCAATGTATAATGATTGGATGAGCTTTTAGCGAGCGATGGGAAGTTTCCCATTTCATACAACTGGAGAAAAAATAGGGAAATATTTTTTTTCTTTCTTTCCTTTCTTTTTTTGTATTTTTGTCTGTTTGTTAACACGTTTCCGGCTAAACAATACTCCATTGGGCGATAAAATTTTCTGTAGGCCTTCGAAATCACTAAACTTAGAACTGCCACGTTTTTGAGCGCAATCAAAAAATTATTTTCATTAAAATAGCAATTTTACGAATTTTTTCGATTTTTAAAACATTTCTTCGACTTATAACACCTACATTCTTTATCCGATTGTAATGATTTTTTCACAGAATCTGTATTTTACAAATTAATATATTCGTGTGAAATTTGAGCGCAATCAAAGAAATATTTCCTCATGAAAAATTTCAATTTTACGTTTAAATTTATTTTTAAAACAAATTTTTCGACTTATAACACCTACATGCTTTATCCCATTGTAATGATTTTTTTCACAGCACCTTTTTTTATGAATTAATATATTGGTGTGAAATTTGAGCGCGACTCGAAAAATTATTTCTCATGAAAATTGCAATTTTACGCTTTTTTCGTTTAAAAAAAAAAACTTCGACTTTAAACACCTACATGCTTTATTCGATTGTAATGTATTTTCACAGAACCTTAATTTTATGAATTCATATATTTGTGTGAAAAATTTTAAGCGCAATCAAAAAATAATTTCTCATGAAAATCGCAATTTTAAAGCTTTTTTCGTTTAAAAAAAAATTAGCTCATCCAACAGCGCGACTTTAAAAAGCGTTTGCAAAGCATTCTAGTTTAATAACATATTTATTTTCACTCGCCCTTTACCGCAATTATATAGTTGTTTGCTTAAATTTACGTCGTTAAAAAACACAAGTGCACAATGGGTTTTTTTACAAGGGAGATTGAATTATTATTTTCAGTTGGTTGAACGACTTGAATATTATGCTATTTATTGATTGGATGAGCGAAGCAAGCGAAGCGACGATTCCCTTTCACTACACTGAAGATTTTTTTTCTTTTGTTTTTTTTTGTATTTTTTGTGTAGTAGTATGATTTATTTATTTAGCCTTTCGCTAGTTCGTTACATTTTTACAATCAACATTTCAATATAAAATTACCAATACAAATAATATACATTATATACAATTATGCGCTTCAAAATAAGTAGAAACCGATTCTTATACATAATAAAAATTAAACTATTCCAAAATTTAAGTCACATTCCTTTATATGGAAATTCAGATTTTAAAAATTAATACATTCAGTTTTATATATATTGAATCTACTTTCTTTGATACCGTTTTGGGAGACTATTATATAATTTGATTCCATTAATAAAAAATTTATTTTTGGTTACAGTCATATTTTGTATGTTTAATAAATTTTGATTGCCTGCCCATTTGATGATCATGACTTCATTATTTTTGTTAATGAAACTCATCAAAGTTGTTCATTGAATTTTCCATCCACAACATGCGAGAAAATTATACCTCAGCCCAATCTTGCTCAACCGTCATCCATTCCAAAAACACCAACATATCTCTAAATTGTTTCTTTTGTTAACCCTCAATATAATTCTCATTCCTTTATTTTCCAAATTTGTAACTTCTTATGTTTTCAGTACCAGATTTCCAGAGTAAAGAAGTGCAGTATTCAAAAAGAGTTTTGATTATTGTTTTATATATCATCAATTTGACTTGACTTAAGTGTTTGCAATTCTGTACATATAACCAATTTTCTTGCTAAACTTTTTGATATATATTGAACATAATCATGAAAATTAAAAGTTGGTCTATAATAACCCCCAAAACTTTTCTACTTTGAAATCTAGTCAACCCTTCCATACAATTTTACAATTGATTAATGCTTAGGTGTATTTGATTTTAACTAATGATTTGAAATAAAGAATACATTGAGTTTGGTTACATTAGCTTCAAATTATTCCTCATAAACCCAATCACATAATAAATTAAGATCCCATATTATATCAACACTTTTTTCAAATTTACCTGATTTTTCCAATGAGTGGGGTCATCTGCCGAAAAGGTTACAATGTTCTTAAAAGAGTGTGTGTGTTTTCACACGATTCCGGCTAAACCGATACTCCATTGCGATGAAAAATTTTTTGGAGCCTTCAAAATATTTAACTTAGAACTGCACGTTTTTTGAGCGGGATCAAAAAAATTTTTTTATTAAAATCGCAATTTTAAAGATTTTTTTTCGATTATTCCAAAATTTCTTGACTTATAACACCTACAGCTTTATCCGATTGTTATTTTTTTCACAAAACCTTAATTTTTTGAATTAATATATTCCGGAAATTTTGAGGATCAAAATTATTTCTCATGATAATTGCAATTTAACGATTTTTTTAATTTTAAAACATTTTCGGGCTATAATTTCCTACATGCTTTAAAACCCATTCTAAAGTTTTTTCACAGAACTTAAAATTTTTGAATTTAAAATTGGTGGTGAAATTTGAGCGCCAATAAAAAAAAATATATTGTGAAAATCGGGAATTTTTTCGCATTTTTCGTTTTTAAAAAACATTTCTTCGACTTAAAAACATACAATGCTTTATTCGATTTGTTTAAAATATTTTCAAAAAAATCAATTTTATGAATTTATATATTTTGTTAAATTTGAGGGGCAATCTTAAAATGAAAAAAATGTATTTGCTCATCCAACAAAAGCGCTGAAAAAACGTTTTTTCAAACTTTTACTCAGTTACCAGAACTATTTAATTGCAAAGTTGGCTCCGAATATCTTAATCTGTCGATGCTTACGAAATGCCTAGCTATAATACTAAACCAGCGATTACATTTTAAGAAACAAATTTAAATAAACACATTGCTTGCATGTAGTGTAGCTGGTTTTCTTCCCCAGAATCACGAAAGATGTTAGCTTATAATGCAAAACATTTAATACGGTACATTTTTAATTTTATTTATTTCAATTGTATTGCAATCCATCAACACAAAATAAACGTTTTATTACAAGCTATGTCTTATTTTTTCGTTAGATCTATTCACTAACGAATAATTAACAGAAATAAAAATATACCCACATAGGCCAACGCTAAGCCATAGACAATTTACATAGATGATTAAAATTTTTAAGAAGTATTTATTCAAAAACATACATTTTTAAACGAAAAAACGACATGGAAATTCTTCAAACTGCTAATATGAGATATATAAATCAGATTCCAGCAGTGCGATGGTGAACGAGACTGACGAAGGGTTTGTGGAGGAGGAGGAAATGTACCAGCGATTTTTCCACTGGTTCGACTACGTTGTCTTCGTGATCATGCTGGCCGTGTCAACAGCCATCGGCATCTTCTTCGGTTGTTTTCGGCAACAAGCAGAAGAAGACGGTCGACTACTTGCTGGGGGGTAAAACCATGTCCATACTTCCAGTGGGCGTGTCGCTAGTGGCCAGGTGAGGGCGTGATGATACATTATTTTATTAAGCGACGATATGCTTCTCCGACAAGTCTGCACCTGAAGCGTGTAATTTTCACTAAAGATGAACTGGTTTAAAAATGATCTTAAAACGTTATCAAAACTGGATTTAGTTGTACTGACTACTTTTATCTGGGTGGCAGTGAAGTGGGTGTATACAAGACAGTTTTGAAAACAGTTCTGAAGTCCAACCCGCGAAGAAAGTTTTTTACTTGAACCGAACTCAGTGCGTTTCTAAATAGATTTCAAACTCGAATGTATAGAACATTTATATATCTCTTTCAAGTTAAATAATATATTACAGGGGAGATTTACTAAAAATTACGTTTTACAACTTCTACTCACATAATTTTAAGCCTGGTGATTTAGCAGTCACAAAACAAATTAACAATTTTTGTTGTTGCTTTCATCATGTCTTATATGAGTATAAAATCAATTATTTTCACCAATAATTTTTTTGTTAGTACCGAATTATAGCTAATGTTTAATGTCGGTATAAGTTCTTAGTTCATTATAATAGTCTGCTCCAAGTTCTTTGTATGAGCTCTGGTAGTGGATTCTCGCAACGCAATAAGGAGTATACTTGCTGACGGCGGAGTGTTTACCCCACAAGAATATCCTACGCTCGCACTGTTCACCACCAGAAAGAAAGCTAAAATTTATATTTTATTTTTGATGCACTTGCTAGATGAGGCATTTTCAACACGTTTCTAAATTAATAATAATGACAATACGAAATAATCACGCGATTACCAGAGACGTGTTATGCCTATCACAACCCATATTGCTTTCTAAGAGACTTCACCTGCAGACACTCGAGTTAGTTCTACAGTTTTTTTTGTATGTAATTACTTTTATTTTGTATCTCAATATTTTCACGAAGTTTTTTTATCGTACTAAAAAGTTAATGTTTATTGTCGGTTAAAGTTCCAAGTTCATTATAATATGTATGCCTTTGTAATTGATCGCGCCCTACAGTAAAATCTTAACCCAAGAATGTATTGACCGTGTTATGAAATAAATTCACATTATGTTTTATTTGTGTAATCGTATCAGCTCGCATCATATTTTGTTTTCATAAAGTGTTCCTGACAAAGTTCTTTATATTTTACACACTGATATTTTGAGGGTGCACAGTTTTTTCTTTCGTTCTTATTTTGTTCAAATTCATTTAAGAAAAAATTAAGTTTAATTACTCCGCTTTCTTTGGATTAGTAAGTATTTAACAGATAGTAACATGCGGCGGAAAGTTCTGGCCGGGAAGGCCTGCAAGGCGCGACCTCTTGTTTATTTTCATACAATTCACCTTCGGAGTTTCAATACAAATAATCGTTTTGGTGCATTCTTTCTACAACAAACCAGCTCCTTCTGAGGTACAAATTGCATTTGTATACGAAAGAAGGACTACTTTTCTTATTTATTTGAATTGAAATAAAGCCAACTACAGAGCTTGGCAAAATTTTAGAATACAATGGAAAACGTATTCTAAATTTTCATGCAAGTTTTAAAAAAAATTGTCCAAAAATGTATTATCCTAAACGCCGAAGTTATACGGTACTAATCGTTTACCACGTTCTTTAGTTTTATATCCGGTATAACCATGATGGGGGTTCCGTCCGAGGTCTACATCCACGGCTCCATGTACTGGTGGTCAATCATCTCCGCTTTCTTCATAGGACTCATCGTCAACTTCGTCTTTCTACCCGTCTTCTTTGGCCTGCAGTGTAATTCTGTGTACGAGGTTAGTAACAGACATGAACCGATAGCGTATTTTTAGTATAATTTCTAAAACTAACATTTTGATTTCGACTTTTTTATTTTTAAATTATGCAGTTACTTCCATCCCATTACGGATATTGCTAACTGAATTTTATATGAGCACGATTAATGTATTCAGTATCTTATCTCGTTGCAACTTTATAACCGTTTTACTTCCGATATTACAGAACAAAAAACATAATCCACAGCTACACGGTAAACAATTTGTAAAATAAAGGCAAAATCCAGCCCCAGCCAAAGATTCAACCGATATATCTCGCTTCGTTTAAAATAGCACAAATTGTGTAAATAATATCAGATGGATTATTGTGGCAAAGCGCAGCTTTGAACATATTCTATGTGATATGTAGGCCTACACATGATATGTGCATGCCCACTTTGTACTTGGTAATAATTACTAATTTTTCAAATAGCCACAATAAGTAAAAACTTGATGAGGTTAATGAATTATGTATTCGTACGTTTTTTGTTTCAGTATTTAGAGAGGCGATTTAATCGAAATGCCCGCATGATGGCTTCAATTCTCAGTACAATCAGTCTGTTCTTGTACATTCCCATAGTGATTTATGTACCAGCACTAGCGTTTAGTTCTGGTGAGTAAATCTTTACATAATTTCACAAATTAAAAATTAAGTTCGACAATAATATTTTACTATCCAAACTATTTTGCTACATTCGCTCCCATACAAGCACCACTTTCTGCCCGTCAATCTTGAGTGTGTCACGTCTCACAACATTGGACTGACAGTCGTACTTTGGTATAAGTGCCCTTCAACTAAGATGATACCAAATGTTCTGGTGTTGGGGTCATTGGGAGTATGGCCGGAATTTGTTTATTAAAGTGACGCTTATAAGGGAGCTTTGCTCCGTAATTTATTATTTCTTATTATTGTTACGTAGCTTTTAATTCCCGAAAATGTATGATATATGATTTATGATTTCAGTTTCTGGTATAAGCATCCACGTAATCAGTCCAGTAGTGTGCATCATATGCATCTTCTACACCATGCTGGTAAGTCCAGTAGTGTGCATCATATGCGTCGTCTACACCATGCTGGTAAGTCCAGTAGTGTGCATCATATGCATCTTCTACACCATGCTGATATGCATCTTCTACACCATGCTGTAATCAGTCCAGTAGTGTGCATCATATGCATCTTCTACACCATGCTGGTAAGTTTTCAACGCAGATAAAACTTGTCACCGTAATTATTACTTAACATGCTTCTCATTATAAACTTAATGAAACAAGCTGCTGTACATGCATCACTATCCTGTCCGACCCTCTGTGCACGTGTCACGTCTTAGGTTAAAATACGAACAGGACCTCCGTTTGCATCACATGCGATTTTACATTCGATTATGTAATTATATACAATACGTTAGTCGGGTCACTTTGCCTCGTCGAATTTTTTTGTTGATTTAATGTGCCAGCACAACTGTGTGGGCTATCCTTAGAAAAAACAAGAAACAAATCGTTAAAACTTCTCTATTGTGACATTGTGGGTGAGAGAAGTTCATTTGATAAGAATTGTTTCATGTCTGGGCTTGTAGTTTTGTCAATATTTTAGAAAACATTTCAGATTTCATTTCAGTTGGGCTGAAACGTTAAAATAATAAATTATAACGAAGCGGCGAAATGACCCGATCAATTAATTGTATATAACTTATAATACATCCGGGCCTCGAAAGCCTTAAATTTGGAAAAAAATCACACGAAATTTTTCAAGTTGAGGAATTTTCAAGGAACATCCCCAGTCTTACAAACATTAGCAGAATAAGGCTTGTTAATTAACTTTGTTATATTCTAAACAAGACTTGTTCACATATTCGTCCATTATTTTTTGTGTTTGAATTTATAACACAAATCTGCAATGTGTTTGATCCGAAGTTTTATGAAACAAGTCATGTTGGTTAACAAGTATTTTGGCAAACAGTAGGGCCTACGGTGTTTCTAGAAAAAAAACATGTAATTTGAAATTCGGTTTATCCCAGAAAATAAAAATATTCACTTTTGTTGGGTTTTTTAAAAGAAAATTAATTTCTTTTCTTTTGATGACATATCGATGTTAAGAACGAGGACCTTGTATCTTCAAAATCCTGTTTTTTTCAGGAGAGCAAAAAAACACTTTATTACCTGAATTACACATGTTAAAATGATCAAATATTATTTATATCATTAAAAATGTACCAGGAGTAAGAATCTGTGGTTAAATTTTATGTTCAATAAATATCCGTTTAAATTTTTTTTTGAATTTTTTTGATGTATAGACCCATTTTTTGTAAAAATGGAGATACAAGGGCCTCGTTCTTAAACCCCGATATGCAGAATGGTGTTATTTAATAAACTGGGTTGAAATCATTGTTGTTGTGTGTAACGTCCACCGTTTAATCTTGTTTGTTTATTGTTGCGTTCCATCTCTTAGGGAGGGTTTAAGGCCGTGATTGGACTGACTTCATCCAGGGCTTCCTGATCCTGGGCTCCTGTATCGTGGTCATCATCCTGGGCCTCATCAAAGTCGGAGGCTTTGGAGTCGTCTGGGAGAGGGGGGTGGCGGGAGAACGCATCCAGCAGCCGTCGTAAGCCAACGAAAAATAGTTACTTACGGATAAATAACAATATGCCTCACAATTGCAGTTATTTGAAAGGGGGAAATACATTTAATTGATCATCTCCAAATTTTTTGTCATATCCCTTTCAACAGGGGGGGGGGGGGGCAATACAAAATTTTTTAATTTGCTATCTCTAAGAAATTTAAGATTATGCCATTTAAAAATTCTCCATCATAACGAAATTTAAAGTGACCTTTGAGAAAGCAAAGGGGGCGTTCCACTTGACTTTTAATGGTTTCAAATTTTTCCTTTTTTTTTTCTTTCTGTTACTGCTTCAAATACGGGGTTGGGCCACCGTTTTTTTCTGATCGAACTAAAATTTTTTTCACACATGTACATACCACCTAGGCGGGTGGCTGTTAGTTTTTGAAAAAAATCCGATCTTTGGGTTTTATAAAAAATAAAAAATTAAATAAAAAATAAAAAAAAAAAATTTTTCCGATCGTTATAAAATTTTTTCGGGGGTCAATAGAAACCCCTTCTCTAATTTTTTTCCCAAATTTTTCAGCAAAATCGGTCAAACGTAAAAGACTAATTGGAAATTAAATAATTCAAAAAAAATGACCCAAAAAAATGAAGGAGGCAGTGAAGATAAAAAAAGAAATACACTTTAGAAAATTATTTTTTAAGGGGCTGTTTTTAGCCTAAAAAATTAAAAAGGGGGGTTTTGTGGGGTGGGGGGGAAAAGGGCCCCCCCTAAAAAAAATTTTTTTGGTTTGAAAAAAAAAACTAAAAGAAAACCAAATTTTTTTTTTTAAAAAAAATTTCCTTGGGGAAGGAAAACCCTTTTTGAAAAAAAATTCCAAAAATTTCCCGGGGTAAAAGGGGTTTTTTGGAAAGGGGGGGGGTGAAAAGGGGGGGGTTTTTAAATTAAAAATAAAAAATCCTAAATTTTTAATTTAAGTTAAAAATTATTGAAATTGTGGGAAAAAAATTTCCAAATTTTAAATTTAAAAAAAAAAATTTTTCACCATATTTTTAAATTAACCAGTTTTTGCCCCTTTTTTCCTTTTTTTAAAATTTCCCCCTTTGGGGGAAAGGTTGAAATTTGGGGTTGGGAAACCTTTTTGTCACAACCTCCAATAATTCCAAAAAAAAGCCCCGAAAACCAAAAAATTTGTTGCTTTGGGAAAATTTTACTAAAGGTTTGATAAAATTTAAAAATTTCCGTTTTTTAAAGAAAGTGATTTTATTTTGTTTTGTTAAAATTTAAATTTTAATTTTAAAAAAATTTAAAAAATTTTTTAAAAACCTTAGGTAAATTTAAAATTTGGGGCCCTTTTCCCCCTTTTTCCCAAAAATTTTCCCAATTTTTTAACAAAGTTATTGGAACTCTTTTTGTCCAAATTTTCCTAAAAATTAAAAATTAAAAGAAAAAAGTTTTTTGTATCCTTTGGGTACTTTTTTACTAATTTTGGGGAAACTTTTGGTTTATTTTTAACAAACCTATTTTAAAAAATTTTTCTTTAAAACCCCGGTTTTTTCAAAAACCTTATGAAAGGTTTCCCCCGTTTTAAAAACCTTATTTTTAAGGGTTTGGCCCTTTTTTAAAGTTATATATAAAAAAACATACGGATTTTTTTGGTCAAAAACCAAATTTCGGGGGGGGGAAAAAATAAGAATACATCCTTTTACTTAATGGATTGCCGGAGCAAAAAAAGGATTTTACCCACAGAAAATGGTAAAAGGCCGGGGAAAATGTCCCCAAGGTTTAAAACCCCCTTTTAAATATGGAAAATTTTAACAAGATTTCCAATAATTTTTCTTTAATTTGGGGTAAATTTGTTAAAATACATCTCCTTCGGAAAATTCCCCGGGAAAAATTTTTTTCCCCGTTAATTCGTTTAAATTGGTTTGGGAAAAACAGTCCCCCTTATTTAAAATAGAAAAAATTTTGGGGTCAAAGCCCCATTGGTAAAACCTGTACCTAATTTTTAAAAAATTTTTTTTATCCTTGTTTTTTTTATTGGTATAATTTTGAACAAAACGAGGGGTCAAAACGATACATTTTTTCCGTTAAATTAGTGAATTTGTTAAATAGCATAAAAGGGCCCAAATTCATGAAAATGTCCCAAGGTATGACAAAATCTTATTTTCGCCCCTAATTCGTATTATTAGGATAATTTGAGAAAAACCCGAGTCATCACATGAAGATTTTTTCGTTAAATTTAGTAAACTTTTTTAAAAAAAGGGGCAAGTCCTTGAGTGAAAACCCTTTCCCCAAATTTTTAAAAAAATTTTTTTTTTTCCTTTTTTTTTATTTTTTGGCATAATTTTTAACAAAAAGAGTGGTCACAAAAGGGATACCCTTTTCGTTAAAATTGAGTTTATTTGTTAAAAAAGGGATCCAAAAATCCCTTGAGGGGAAAAAAGTAAACCCCAAAACATCACAAAATTTGTTTTTCATCCTAATTCGTAAAAATTTGGGAAATTGGGGACAAAAAAATGGTCGCAATACACTTTTGTAAAATTGAGGGAAAATTTAAAAAAATGGGAAAAGGGCGCTTATAATCTTTTCCCGATTTACATAATGGTTTAAAAATTTTTTTTTTTTTAAAATTTAAAATTTAGACCTTAATTTTACAATACACATTAATATGGCGTTCCCAAATGTTAAAATTTTTAATAAAGGATTTCATTAAATTTTTGTTTTTTCAACCCCCTTTTAAATACCCCAAACCCCCCCCCCTTTTCCTATAAGCAAGCAACTTTTTTTAGGGGTTTCCTTTGGCCAATTTTTTTTTAGATTTATTTTTCTAAATGTTTTTTGACAAAATTCACGGCCCTATCACCTTTAAACCCTAACTGGGAGGGGTAAACCTCCACACGCGGGGAAATTTGTGAAAAAAGAAAAAAGGGGGCAAAAAACTGGTTAAAATATACAAAATATGGTTATAAATTTTTTTTTTTTAAAATTTGGACTTTTTTCTACAATATTAATAATTTTGTAATCTTAGGGTCAAATTTAGTTTTTATTTTTTAATTTTTTAATATTTTAAAAAAGCCCCTTTTTTCCCCCCCCTTCCACCCCCTTAACCGGAGGATTTTTTTTATGGCTCCTCGAGGGAATTTTCCCTTTTAATAAAAAATTGGGGGTTTTTTCCCCCGGGAAATTTTTACAATCCAAAATTTTAGCCCTCTACCACAAAACCCCTAATTGTTTTTTGTGATTTTCCTTTAAACCCTTGACTAGAAGGCATGACGTGAATTAGTAACAATGCAAAGAAAGTTGGAAAAGTATACATTTTACAATTTCAATATCCATTTGGCCCCCCACTGTGTGGTGGGCCCTTTTGGGAATGTCGTACTCGGGGCTGTTGCACGTAACCCGGGGCCTTCCCCCTCAAACAACGCGGGCCAACTGAGGGGTTTTCCTAGTATATAATACACAAAACATAACAAAAAAATTTTTAGAAAAACGCCAACCTTACACACTCAAAAGAAATGAAAATTAAAAAAAAAAGGGGCCCAAACTCATCTCCCCCCCCCATTTTTCGCATTCTTAATTCATAAAAGTACAGTGTCCCCTAACAACATCCTGAAAAAACTTGGCAAAATAAATTTTTCGATTTTTTTAATTTAAAAGTAAAATTCATCCAAGGGGTTTTTTTTTTAAAATTAAAATTTAAAAAGTAAAAACATCAAATTTTTTAAATTTTTCCAAACTTTTCCCAGGTGCTGTTTTGGGAAACTGTAACGTTTATGAATTAGAATGCGCAAAAAATGGAAGGTAGATTTAGCTTGGCCCCTTTTTTTAAAAACTCCCTTTCTTTTTTATTTTGGGAAAGGGTTTTTTTGTATTTCACAAGTTTTTTTTTTATGTTGTTGATCTCTTACTTTTTTTAATTTTTATTAAAAATTTTTTTTGTTCAAATATAAAAATTTTTTTCAAAGTTTTTATTTAATTTCTATGGTAAATTTGCAAAACAATAGGATGTAAAAAATCTAGACCCGGGGTTTATGTACATCCCGGGTATAGGTGGTATAACCATGGTATAACGACGGAAAGGACTGGTTAAGTCTAGGCAACTCACACCCAAATTAAAACTTTCCCGGGCTACAAAAACGCACAACAAATTTATTTACCCCTTCACTGCATCAACACCTTTGTAAAAAACAGATTACAAAAAACATTGAAAATTTGCACATTTTTTGTTTTCTTTTTTATTGTGACGGGAAATTTTGCTGGATCCTTGAAAAAAAAGAATAGGTGTATTATTTCCGTCATTTTTGTAAAGCCTAGGGGGAAAATCATACTATTTTTATCTCTTAGGCTTTTAGTAATCAAAACTATTATTTGTGGGGGAAAGTTGTCAAAAAAGGGTTTGCGGGCCCTGGGGTTTGGGCTAGGCTTGTCAAACATGTAATGAAAGGGATTTTTTATCTAGTCCTATACCCAAATGGAACTTTAGACCACCTGTTTTTTTTAAAAAAAATTTTTTTCATCTGGGCCTAGCCAGGGACGGTTTCTGACTTGTTTTATAGATTTAAATACACTTTTCTCGTTTCACACATAAAAGAAAAATTTTAAAATTCCACCATTTTTTTACGTATCGCACTTTCCCGCCTAACTCTGCTTATACCTAAACAAGTGTCATAACTATAGTTACTTGTTGATTGTACCCTAGTGTATAAGGTTTTTTTAAAACCTTTATTTGGAAGCCTTCCGCAAACTTTTTAAAATTTTTTTCTTTCAAAAAAACCCCATATTACTATAACCTTAATGTCCATGTAAAAAAAAGAACATTGTAGCCCCACCGTCTGGGCGAATCGCGGGGCCGATTGAAACTGACGATTGATGTAGTGTGAGCAGTAGTAGCGTAGTACTAAAATCCTTTTAAATGATTTTTTAAAATTTTAAGCCATTTTTTTTCAAAAAAGAAGGAAAGGGCGTACCCCATAAAATTTTGGGATTGTAGTCGGTACCCAAATCCCCTCACTTTGATAGTTTTAAAGTCCACTCACGTAAAAAGCCCGGGTGAGTAACCCTCAAATCACCTCAACTCTGCATGCTTGCTGTATAAGGGGTTGATTTGAATCGCCCACGGGTTTGCTGCGGCGCCCTAACGGGCACCCAATCGGTTTCAAATTTCTGCTATCGTTATCAAAAGATGAAACGAGCGTATTTCAAGTTTTCAAGTTTTTATTATTCGCATTTTTTTTACAATAAAGCCTCAAAATCAAAAATATATTAAAAACGCAATGAAATCTTCAAAGAAAAGTATAACGATACTAAGTAGATTGTAGGTAAAAAGTAATGTAAATTTCGCATATTATTTTACGCTTAATGACATTAGGTAGGTAGGGTTCAAAATTTTCCGGAAAAAATTAAAGTCGAGGAAAAAAGGGTATTTTCCCGTTTTTTTCCCGGAAAAATTGGGAAAAAATTGAATTTTCTTTACTTTTCAAAAAGTACTTCCTCGTAGTTCATTTAGATTAATGGCATCTTTTGAAAAATTAAAATTAAATTATTATTGTTAGTTTATTTTCATGTGTTTACGTACGCTGTTTACTATTGATGTTTATAAATGACAGAAAAATGGCGCATACAAACATCTAGCATTTTCCAAAATCTCTTGAATTTATTACTTTTTATAGCCAGGGGTCAAATTAACTTTTTTTGCACTACCTTCGGGCTAATGGCAACATGTCCTCTAGCCAAGGCTTTTTTACAGTCGGCATCAAATAGGTTATATTGTGAAAAACAATAATGTTATATTGAATTTTTTAAAGTCACAATATTTCCCGGGGTTGACTTATGTGTGGGGGGGACAGGAGCGCCCGGGGGAAAACAAATTTTAACCGTAATTAATAATATTGCCAAAATTTAAAGCCATTTTTTTTTTGATTGCATATTTACAACTTTTTTTCCATACTGGGTATCCCTACTCGGAAACTCGTTAAGTTATTGTTGCGAAAATTGAGATTTTTTAAACGGCAATTGAGAATCTGGAAAAGTCTCGCCGGTCGGACTAGAGTAATTAGATTTTTACTAGCGCGAGCAAAGTTTCACTAGCCTCGGGCGAGCTTAATTTGCTCCTTTTATGATATACATGTTAACTTTAGCCCCCTCCCACGGCATGCCCTATTACTTTACAATTGGTCAAAACTGTCTTTTGAAATGAAATTCCAATCATAATTTTGTCTAACCCCCAAAAAGAAAAATAAGGCATTTACCTTTCATTTTACTATTAAAATAATGAATTAAAAATGTGGATATGTAATTGGGCTACCCTTTTTGATAAAAATAAACATTACTACTTCATATCATTTTATTTATCCCATGCACCTTAAACCATTTTTTTTTATTTTTTCCTTTTTTTTTCCCATTTTTCCGACGTGCCCGGGAAAAAAACGGAAAAAAAAACGGGTTTTTTTCCAAATTTCCGGGAAAAATTGGTACCTTTTAAAACCCTTGGTAGGCTACGTTCGTTTATAAGTCAATAATTTTTTTCTTTTGTTTTTCAGATTTTACCCTAGTCCCCTAACCGCGACACAATATGGACATTGTGATAGGGGCGGTTTCGTCTGGTTGTCGGGGTAGGGCTGTCCCCCGGGTTTTTTTTTGAAATATTTTATCCCTCCCCACTTTCCGAAAGCAGAAGGTAAATATTTATCTAAGACATAGAACTTTTTATATTTGAAAAAATTTTTTTTTTGATATTTTTACGAAATGTAAACTTAAATGTCGTCATTGGGTGCTTTTAAATAATAACTATTTTATAAAATCAAAAATTATTGGGTTTACCGAAAACATGAAAAAACCACTGTTTTGTTTTCCCCGAGATGGGTGATCCTGGGCTGTTCGTCGTGCCGAAGATGAGGCCCTGCTCGCCGTTCCGCTTCTTCGAAGTGATCATCTTGACCTTGACCAACATGGGGGCGATTGGCGAAGCCCCCGAGCTGTGTCTCATCATCGCACGTAGAAACCCCCCAAGGATAACCAAAACTCAAAACTTCGATATTATTGAATCTGTTCTGAACATTAAAAAGTGAAGCGAAAATGTCAAAAGTCTCCGAAACAAAACAAAATTTTTATTTTTGTTTTAATATTTTTGGGTTTATAGCGTACGTTATCATATTTTATTTTTTTAGCGCATTGCTTTTTCTTGTCCGGGGAATAACCTCATGCGACCACGCTCCTTCGGGGGGGGCCTTCTCATCTACGCCACATCTACATTGTATCCTCTGGTTTTTAAAGGTACGATATTTTTAATTTCACTTGTCACATAGAGCGTTTCTTAGAGTGTGTAATTTAATGCTACCGGGGTGCAAAATGCAACTGATCAAAACTAATGTAACCATAATAAATTAAAAACCCAAAACTGATATTTTACAGATTTTTACAAGTCGTTCAACTACAGCCACAAACATTAACAATTTTTTTTTACACACACATTTTTTCCCAAAAAACTATTTTGCAATTCAATTTGTTATCCAACTATCAAAAGAATGAAATTTTTGATGGTTGTTGATAATTAATTTTTTTTCCTACTGATCTTAGTTCATTCTAAAAAAAATGTAATTCATGGGAGGTGTTGAGAAAAATTTTTTTTCTGTCCCCCCCCTCATTTCTAAACAAAGTCGAAGAAAGCACGAAATTATTTTGAATTAATGACACGGCAATCATTTTTTTTTTTTTAAATAAATTTTTTCAACAACCATACTTTCTAAAAACATTGTGGAAGTTACCCAAAACTGCCTAACTTGTCAAAAAAACCCAAAAAACGTGGAATATAAAAAAATTTTTCTGTTTTTAGTTTAACTTTAATTTTCATTTTTTTAATTGTGTATTATAAAATTTAAAATTTGTTAAATTCAACTTGAAAAAACGCAACCCCACGGATCAGCAGGCTAGTTTAAATTCACGTTTATCTCGATGTAAAATTTTATTTAATGACATCGTTGGACCGTAAAAAATGAAATGTGCGTTAAAAAAAGAAAAAAAAACAAAAGGTCGCTGGCGCGCCCCTCTTGCAGTGCCTTCCCACGCCTGTCCTTTCCGCCTCATGTCTTACCTATCTGGTTGTTTGTTTTGTTTCCAAAGAAATAGGAGTAATTAAACTAAATTTTCTCAAATGAAATTGAAAAAAAATACGAATAACAAAAAACTCACACCCTCAAATGTCAGTGCGGTAAAAAAAAACAAATTTTTTCAGAACCTATATAAAAAAAAGTATGCTGCAAGCTGATAATACCCAAATAAAATAAAGTGAAATTTTTTTTCATAACAATTAAAACACCCCCTTTGGGTTTTCAGATTTTTCTCTGTAAATGGCCTCCTGCCGTTTACTGTAGGGCGCGATCAATTATAAAGGCTACATATTATAATGAAATTGGAACTTTAAACCCACAGTAAAAAATTTGCTTTTTATAAGCCTACTTTAAAAAAAAGTGAAAATGATTTTTGAAAAATTTAAAGAAACATTTCTAGAAAAAAAATCATATACTCTAAACTTGTGAAAACAACAAGAATTGCTTATTTTTTATTTTGACTGGGGTTAAAAACACCAGCTTAATATTATGTAAGTACAAATTATAAAACTAAATTTTTATTAATCTTCTCGGGTTAATACTTTTCGGAGAGATATACAATGAAAACATGTTAACGATTCAATCAATGATGAAGATGAACCCAAACCCCTGATAACCATTTCAGGCAAAACCCGTAGCCCCCATTTGTGAAAACGACATTGTCTTGGGATTAACTCAGTGCTATTGCGCAAAAAAACAGTGGAATAACAAAGAAATCACAATATTCCAAATTTCAACCGGAAAACCCCATTTTAAATGACTAACAATAGTAATTGCGGATGGGAAAAATTTGTAAAGGATGTTGGGGCTTTTTAAAAGGGGATTTAAACCCCTTGCATTCCATTAAAAACTGGGGAAAAACCCTGGGAAAAACCTACATCAGAATTGCCGGTCTCAGGGGATCCGAACGGGACCCCCCAAATCAGAGCCAAGCGCTTAGCGCTCGGCCACACTGTCGGTAAATTTGGCATATAGCTATCATGATACAATTCCAAAGGGGTTAAAATTCGCACAGCACTAAAGGGACCCAGGAAAGGGTAATAAGCCCCGAAAGCTATTTTTTGATAGCAACTTTTGATGAAAACTATAAGAGTTATAATTCAAAATTTAGGGCTCAAAAACTTGCTTTTAGGAACCTTACGCCCCTAAAAACAGTATAAAATTTTAAGGGGTGATGCAGGGTATTTTGAAGTGAGCCTTAAATTTCTTTAAATTGTTAATATCTTCTCCCTTTTAAAAAAAATGTGAGGCCCCTGAGGGGCGCCCAAAGGGTAATGGAAAAATAATACAAATTTTAAAATTGTTAAAAAAAAGGGCCCTTTGCTATTCCCGGTAAAAAGAAAAAAAAAAAGAATAAATGAAATAATTAAAAAATTAAAATATGTTTTAAAAAAATGTAACTTGTTTTACCCGGGGACTAATAATTAATATATATAATTGAAATTTCAAAAATTATTAAAGTATTAATTTATTATATCTGTTTTTAAATCCGAAAAAACTTTAAAGCTTGTTTAAAAAAATACATTTATTTAATTAAACGATAATAAATTTAAACGTGGAAGCATGGCATTTACTGCCTTCAAGGGGCCTTTTAAAAACAAGGGAGAAACAAAAGAAAATTTTATTTTTGTTTTTTATTTTCAATGAATTCCCTTTCCAATTTACGGCTGGTTCTACCGTATCAAACCAGTGGCTGGAAATAAACGGAAAAAAAAACCCTAAAACATATCCACTTTCTAATTAAAGATTTAGAATTTTTTGCAAATTTTTTGGGGGCCCTTTTTTTTTAATAACAATTTTAAAAAAAAATTAATAAATTTTTGGTGATAAATTAATTGCTCCCCTATATTATGGAAAAGTAAGATTCCTGGGCAAAATCTTCATTCGGGAGTTTTGTGTGCCTAATATACAACAATGTTTCTTTTAATTTTTTAAATCCTAAACCACCTATAAAAACATAAAATATTTTATAACTGGAATTGCAAGTTTTAAGCCTTTTTGGGAAATTTTTTTTTTAAAAACAAAAAAAAACGTAAAAATGGATTTTCATAAGAAAAAATTTTTATTCCTAAATTTTCCACAAATAAAATTTCTAAAATTAAGTTCGTAAAAAATCATTAAAATGGAAAAGCTTTTTTGTTTAAGTCGAAAAAATTTAAATTGAAAAAAATCAAAAAATTTTGCGATTTCAAAAAAATTTTTTTCTTTTGCGCTCAAAAAAACTTTTAAAAATTCAAAAAATTAAATTTCAAAACCTTAAATTAAGCATTAGGGTTATAAGCAAAAAATGTTTAAAACGAAAAAAAAAAAAAAATTTTCCAAAAATTTTTTTTCGATTGGAAAAAAGTCCTTCGTTCAAATTTAAAGGTCTAAAAAACCCAAGATTCGGTTAAAATGTGTTAAAGCAAAAAAATAAAAAAAAACCCGGATTTTTTGCATTATGAAATAATTTCGTTGCCTCCAAAAATGGTTCTTTTAAAAATTTAAAGGTAAAAAATTATGCGAGGGTATCCGTTTAGCCGAATCGTTTTTAAAAAAACCCCAAAAAAATACAAAAAAAGGAAAAAAAACCCGGATTTTTTTCTCCAGTATAGTTAAATTGAACTTTCGTTTCGCTCAGAAACGTCATCCAATTAGAGAGGGTAGGCAAAATTTGTGAATTTTTGGGAAATTTAGAAACAAGAATTTTAAATTGTTTTTTTACATATTTACATCTAAACCGGAAGCTGCTTTTCTTCCGTAGTTTAAAATTTAAAAAAACTTACTGCAGTTTTTTGTACGCGGTGTTGTCTTTTACTAAAAATCGATTATTATTAAAACATTTTGTTTCTTTAATCATGGATTTATTTTCCCATATTTTCAAGTATTGACATATTGCGCTTGAGAGTAGATCCTTTCTTACACTCAATTTTTTCCCCGAAAAAAATCCATAGGCAAACTCATAACTATATCAATCGATGAGAAGTGTAATCAAATAAAAACATAAACCGTGGTGCTAAAAAAGTACATTTTTTCCCAGCACAATGTCCACTTCTCAACTCCTTTGGGAGGGACCATCTTCGAGGGGGCTTCGTGGCCACTGCTGATGAGGGGATGGTATCCGAAAACGAATAACCTTTTTCATGAGGTCTAAGCTGATAGCGGCGTGATATGGGGACTGATGGGGTTTTTTTGTGGAGAGGTTTGGGGTCAGGTGGATAATTAAACTTACTATTAATTAACTTTCCCAGCACAATGTAGCGTCTCAATCCTTGGAGGCACCATCTTCGAGGACTTCGTCCGGCCACTGCTGAGAGGGGATGGTATCCCAGGAACAACTAACCTTTTCATGAGATCTATATCTAAATTTTGGCGTGATTGGGGGCTGATGGTGTTCGTTGTGGAGAGGTTGGGGTCAGGCTGAGGGGAATGTTATCTTACATTTTGTTACATTTCCAAGACAATGTCCGCTGTTCAACTCCTTGGCAGGGACATCTTCGAGGGCTTTGTCCGGGCCCCTGCTGATAGCGGGAGGTATCCGAGGGAAAAACTAAAACCTTTTCATGAGATCTATAGTGTGTAGTCGGCGTGATATGGGTATGATGGTTTGTTGTGGAGATTTTGGGGTCAGTGCTGGAGGTTAAAGTTATCTTCTATTAAGTTAATTTCCCCCACAATGTCCAGCTGTCTCAACCCTTTGGGAGGGACCATCTTCGAGGACTTTGCCGCCACTGCTGATGAGCGGGATGGTATCCGAGGAAAAACTAACCTTTTCATGAGATCTAAGTCTATAGCGGGGGATAAGGGGGACTGTGGGGTTGTTGTGGGGGAGGTTGGCCAGTCTGGGGGAATGTTATCTTACTATTAATTACACTTTCCAGCACAATGTCCCCCGCGCTCAACTCCTTGGGGCACCATCTTCGAGGAATTTGTCCGCCACTGCATAGCGGGAGGTATCCGAGGAAAAGAACTAACCTTGTTTAGATCTATGTCGGTAGTCGGCGTAATGGGTACTGATGGTGTTCGTTTTTGGGGAGGTTGGGTCAGTGCTGGGGGGTAATGTTATTTACTATTAGTTACACTTTTTCCCCACAATGTCCCTGTCTCAACTCCTTGGCAGGACAAATTTTGAGGGCTTTGTCCGGCCCTGCTGATGAGGGGATGGTATCCAGGAACGAAAATAATTGTCATAGATCTAATCGTGATGTCGGCGTGATAGGGACTATGGGGTTCGGGGGAGAGGGTTTGGGGTCAGTCTGGGGGTATGTTATCTTTTTTTATTTTAATTTTTAATTTTTACAAAATGTCGTTTAAACTTTTAGCCCTTTCGAGGGTTTCCCTTATGAGAGGATAATGGGGAAGTGTTTAGAAACATTTAAAAATTGTGAATCCCATTTTTTTTTTTCTACTTTTTAAAAAAAAAATTTAAAAAACCTTTTTAAACACTTTTTCACACAAAATCAGTTTTCTCACCATTCCGAGCCCCTTTTAGGGTTTCAAAGAAAAATAATTGCCTGTCTATTAAAGAAAAATTTTTAACCCGTCCCCAAGTTCGGGAAGGGGTGGGCCCCCGCCCCTAATACAAGTACAATACACCATCAATTTGGGTTCAACCTTCCCATATCGAAAAAATTGTTGGCCTGGTTTAGTGGTTTACCTTTTGCTGGCCCCAATTCTATAATGCCCCCAAAGATAGTTTCTTAATGCTCCCTCAAAAACCCCTACTTTTAATTACAAATTTTCCCAGGGCTGTTTAACTTTACTCCCTTCGAACCACTTCAGCGTCAAAATGTGATCGTTTTGGAACACACCTGCGTCTTTGAACCCAAAAGGGGCTAGGTTGGGAGACAAAATGTGTAGAAAACATTAGTCTTTCCCCAAATCCAAAATTTAAAACCTTTTCAAGAATTTTGAGACTTTTTACTGCATTTCTTTTTCATTATTTTTGGGGAGAAGCGTTATTGTCATATGGGGAATTTTCCAAAAACCCGGGGTGTGAATTGGCTTTTTGGCGGTTGGGAATGTAACTAGAATTTTTTGTTTTGTTGGTTTTTGAATAAAATTCGAAACATTTCGATAATGTTTTTGTTTTTAGCCCGGGTGCTAACAAGAAGTGGGATGTGGAGTGGATTTTAAAAGGGGGCCTATTTTGGTTTTTTATTGCTTTAAAGCCCTTTTCACAAAAATTTTAAAAAACTATTAAACATTATTAAAAATCAACCAATAAAACTTTCTAGATAATGGAGTTTTAGCCAAAAAATTTAACAAAAAACATTGTTCAATTGGAATTCCCCAAAAATCGAATTTTTAAATGAAATGCGTCAGCATGTTGAGAATGTAAAGAACATTTTGTTTTTTTTATGTTTTAAATAAACAAAATTTCCAAAACTTTTAAAATTTAATTTTTTAAATAATTTGTTTTTTTATGGCTAAAAAAATTTTCATTTTTGCCTGGGCCCTTCATTTGGGGGGGTTTTTAAAGGGGCTTTGGGACTTTTTTTCCTTTTCCTTTCCCCTTAAAC
>JAMZAV010009868.1:0-23686 GCA_024449915.1 Sweltsa coloradensis
AAATACAGTTTCCGCAATACTCTACCCGAAAGGCACACGTGAAAAAAAATAAACCATCCTTATCAACGTTAAAGGGGCGTCGCGACCCCCCCGACGCCCTCTGAACCCTCCCAGGACCTGAAGGTAGGTTCTAAAAACTTTTTGCTATTATTTAATAAAATACAATTCACCGCAATACGTATCAAAAAAGGCACATGCGATAAAAAATAATCCCTCTTTAAAAAAGGTTATAGGGCTCGGACGCCCCGACGCCCTCTGAGCGTGCAAAGACCTGCAAGGTAGGTGCAAAAAACTTGTATCTTTTTATTTAGAATACAATTCCCGCACACTCTAGCACGAAAGGTACACAAAAAAAAATTCTTTTCCTTTTTTCAGAAAACCGTTTTAGGCCCTCGCGACGCCCCCAACCCCCTCTGAAGCGTGCCAGGCCCTGCGGGGGTTGGTAAAAAAACCTTGTTTGCATTCTTAATAAAAACGTTTACCGCAATACTCTATCACGAAAGACAGGGAATAAAAAAAAATTTCCCTTTTAAAAAACGTTATAGGGCGTCGCGACGTCCCGCGCCCTTTAAGCAACCAGGACCTGAAAAATGGGTGAAAAAAAATTTTTTTGCCTTACTTAATAAAAATAGTTTACCGAAACACTCTATCAAAAGGCAACGAGATAAAAAATCACCCCTCTTAAAAAAGTGTGGGGGCGTCGCGACGCCCCCGACGCCCTCTGCGCATAGCATGGCCGAAAGGGAAAGTGCAAAAAACTTGTTTCCTACTACCTAAAAATACAACTTACCCAAAACTTTCCACGAAAAGCACGGATACCTGTTGCCCCCCTACTTAACAAGGTCAATTCCTTGATGCAACTATCATATAGTGACGAAATCTTCGTTGTATATACCGCTGTTTTGAATTAGGTAAAAATCCTCGGATGTAACATGGTCTAATTGGTACTGCAAACCCTATTACTAGGAAAACGCCAAGGTCGTTTTTAGACATGAGCTGCCATGTGACTTTCCCAAGTATTAGCTGCATCCTGGGGATGGTACCGGATTCTGTTTTAAATTTTCAGCGAAATCTTTAGAAATTTGCAGTTCTGGAGCGAACCACTCTCAGACAGACAATTAAAAAAAAAATATGCTAATGTGTTTTAAATGGAAAGACTCATCGTTTCGCTACAAAAACCTTTACAATAATTACAAAAATACTTTCCCTATATAAGTTGGTTTTTAAAAATATTTCTTTCTGATCAAGGGATGGTTTTAAAAAAATAAATAAATAGGCCTTCTAAAAAGGAAAAGTAAGGTCTCTTAAAGGGAGTGATGCTTTCAGGTCTATCAATTGAAGTACAAACGGGAGTTTTTTGGACCCCCACCAAAGAATTCGGGAATTTTAAAAAGCTTACCACAGGTTTCAAGGTAGCGTTGCCCCGGCCCATACGTTTTTTGTTTTTTACTATGGCCGATAAATGGGAGATTTCTCCCGGGTGCCGCCACGTATCTAAAAAAAAAAAAAAAACACTTACCCACGTAGTTGAGCTATTTAAAAGTAAATTTTACTATGCCTTTATACTACAATATTACCAACGAAATACAATCGAGTGACGAACGACTACTGCTATCCCCCCCGCGGGGGAAACATCCCCGCGCAACTTGCGTTCCGCACCCCCCTCTTCCAAGGAAAGTGAATTAGTCAAAACCACTGTTTAAACCCGTGCGAACCAAAAGACCCCTGTGGAAGAGCTCCAGAAATTTGCATAGCGCCCCGCAACCACAATCGTTTTTATCGAGATACTAAAGCAGCGCAACTATCCCACCCCGAAATACAAAATTGAAACACAAAAAACGTTTTGGGAGTACCAGAAGAAATCCCATACTCTCGTCACGTGTGAAAAGAAATTTTAAAACTTCCCCACTTTGGAAATTTGGCTATGAAAATCCCATTTCCTTTTAAATTTAGGGAAAATTTTAACCCAAAATTTTAGGCCGTCTTCTAAAGTAGTGTGCCAATTAAGACCGTAGAATTAAAGTGAATCGATTTAAAATTATGTTCATGTCCCAGTGTGAATGAGTCAACCCTGTCGTCTTCCAGCCATCGTCGGAGCTGGGCATGGTTTTTCACACAGGTTGGATCCGGGCAATTAGCCCGACGAGGAAAAAGGCAGCCCCTTTCACAAAATAAACTAAAAATGCATCACCTCTTGGTAAACCCTCGCAGTCAATATTTCTATTTACAGTTTTAAATTCAAATTATCCTTGTGATAATATTGTCTTTTGGTTTAATTAGAACACCTTAAAAACTTCTTTCAAAAAAAAGTAATAAAAAGACTTCTTTTAAAAAATAAATTCATACCAGTTGTTATTCCCATTACCAGGGTTCTACTGGCGTTAAGTAAAAAATAAAGGGTTAAATAGAGCGTATAACAATGAACAACAATTATGTATAAAATAATTAAAATGACAATAATTTTTTTTTGTTTTAAAAACTGTTGTTTTTCCCCTGCCTCCACAATGCCAGTTCAAATTTTACGAAAAATAAGTTGTCTATTTTATCTAGATGGCCGTTAGGGCGCCGCGGTGCGCTAACACACTCATGCACTTTTTTGATTTGGATTTGGATTGTTGTCAAATTATCACATGCTTGTTCAAAAGCTGGGGGAAAATCTTTTGCAAAAATTTGGAAGTTTTGGGGCCGGGGCGGAAAACTTATGGTTGGTTTGGGGGGAAAAAAATTTGGGGGGGGGGGGGTGGGGTTTTTTGAAAAGGTAAAATTTTTATTTTTAAAATTTGGGGGGGGATTGTGGGATGTTGGAATTGAAAAATTTAATAAAAAGAGGGGATGGTTTGTGTATTTAGCGAATGGGAATTTGGGGGGTTGGGGAAAAGAAGAAAGATAAATTTAAACATAAGTTTTTTTAGGGGGGGGTTTTTTGAATATTTCGAAGATTTTGCTACAAAATGCGGGGTACTTGTTTGAGACTAAGGATTCGTTTATGTATAAAAGGAAAAAACGGAGGGCCCGAGTTTGTGCCTTGAGGGAAAAAAAACCACAACCATGGCGTGGATGAGGTTTTAAAAAATGATTTTTTTGGCTTTACGGTGGGGGAAACACATTTTTCACTAGGGAAACGCCAAAAACGTTGGACGGTGAGTGACCCTGTGTTTTGGGTTCCCCCGGGAATATTCCTTTTCTTCCCCATACCCAAGGCCTCCCCAGCCTATCATAGGCTAGAGGGGGGGGCATTACGGCCCTTTCTTTTACGCGCCCCTTTTAGCAACTTAACTTAAAAACCCATTATTTTTACAAAAATAATTATCAATTTTAAATGCAAATGTTTTTCCCGGGTATGAACACATACTCCTCACTCGTCTAAAAAACGACTTTGGCGTTTTCCCCAGTCTAGTTTTGGGTAAGGCCTTTGAAAAACCCCCAAAAAGTGGGGGACCCGGGGTTCAAACCCCCGGTCGGGAAAAAATTTTTTTTTAAATTTCTGTATTTTATTTAAAAAATTTTAAAACAGTTTTTTAAATGCATACAATATATGGAAAAACAAGCCAATACGAAATACGAGTAAAGATTTCAAGGGTTTACTCAATGTCCCCGGGAATTTAGGGGGAAACCCTTGGGCGTGCATATTCGAGAACCCTTTTGTAATCACGGCCTCCAAAAATTTTTTGATAAAAATACTTCTTCAAGTACAAACATTGTTGTTCAAAAGAAAAAATAAACATTTTAAGCATATTTTTTAATTTTTTTTTTCTTGTAGGGTTTTAAATCGAAAGGATTGCGCTCATTTTTTTTAGCATTTTTTCAGTTTCCTGGGCACGGTGCCTGTTTAAAATTTCGGCCCAAACTATTTCGCCGTTTTTGGCCCAAAGGGGCGGGCAGCGACTTTAACATTTAACTTTTAACATAAGAATTAATCACGAACGGCCCGATCGAGTTGCGTTGTAGACTACGTCGTGCGCTCACTCTCTAATTAATATTTCCTCTCGGGGTTGCTGCAGTGACACACTGTAAAACCCACTATTTTTAAACCGCTTGATACAACGAACTCGACATCATTAGATCGAGTCATCAATTTTGAATCACCAATATTATGCAAAAGTTTTTTTTATTTTGCATCCAATAAAAATTTCTATTTTTTTTAATAAACTCTAATTTTGTTTTGTAATCAGGGGGTCTATATACACATAACAGTGATATAACCCTTCCTGCTCCTATAATCAGGTTACCACAAATCCCTTCAAAACTATGCAAATATACATCTTCTATGTCAAACCTCACAGTTCTGCTAACAAATAGTATTAAGCCACCCCCTCTCTTACTAGGTCGTAGTTTACCATAACGATTATAACCATCTATTGATACACTGAGCTTTCTTCTAAAACATTAGCTTCACTTAAGACTAATATATGGAATTTATTTATCTGGTTTTGCAATACCACGAGTAGTTCGTCCCAATTTTTCCTTATAGATCTAATATTTAAGTGGAAAACAATTATACCTTTACAATTTTCTTTGCACCAATCGTCCAGACTGTCCGTAGTTTCACAATTTAACAATAATAATAATAATAATAATAATAATAATAATAATAATAATAATAATAATAATAATAATAATAATAATAATAATAATAATAATAATAATAATAATAATAATAATAATAAGCTCCGGTTTTAACCGAGTTTGTATGAAATACATCCCAATAAAATAATAATAATAATATAATTAATAATAATAATAATTTTTTTATTATTTTTTTTTATTAGCAATAAAGTTTTCTTACAGAATTAATAATTACAATTTTATTCGATTGCCCACAAGCTTTGATAAGCTTGTCTGTGGGTTATATCTTATGAAAATAATTATTACATACTATTAGTTACATGCTAGATACGGAATGCAGATTCCATGGCTAATTCCTACATAATGTTTAACAATATAAATTATAAAAACTTATTAAACAATTCAATTTGAATAACAAAACACAAAAATAAAATGACAGTTACTCATACAAAAAGAGCTCGGAAAAAAAAGGAAACGAAAAATATGTAACAAATTTTTACATTAAATTGGACAAAAAACTCTTTAAACTCTTATCTTGACTTGGCTCAACCTATCCAATTCTTTTAATTTCGGCGGCAAGAGATTAAAACTCTGCGGCACCTAACCGCAGAGATCGCTCACCATATTTTTGCTGTCAAAGGAACTCTGTAGTCATTTGCGGCTTGCCTCTTGTATATATGGTTATGGTCAATTTTAATTTTGTGTTCATCATTATAATAAAATTTAGTTATTAACTTTATATATACATAACATTTACGGGATGCAAATCAGATATTTTGAATAACTCGTTTGACGAACAATGATCTGTTAATGATTGGGTAAAATTGTTTTTAATATAATTTTGAAAACTTTCTTTTTGTTTAAATATACATATGAGAGGCATTTCCCCGGGCCCAAACAGTGATACGAATGATTGACTCACCATTCATAAAAAACCATCAAGTAAACTATATGGGAGAATATTTTTTAAATGGTACGTTGTGGCGCAGGGTCAACCTGTTGCAAACTACAAATATGTTGCCCCAAAAAGCACTGTAAACTTCGTTCCCCAAAAAAACCCTATGACACCGATAATCACTTGTCACAGTTGAAATTTTATGCAGGATTTTTTGTTTAAACTTATTATCAAACACTGTCCCGAGTGTGATAGACTTTAACAAAACATTGTTTAAAGTTTTAAAAGGATAGAAATGTGAACAAATTTGTTTTTTTGCATTAACAATCAAACCGTCATCATGAGCCCATTCAGTAAATTATTAAATCCTCTTGCAAATACTTTCACATTTAAAATCCTCCTATGAACGCAACTAATGCTGAGTCATCGGAAAAAAAAATGCAAAACCTTTTTTTAAGAATCGCGAAATCGATTAAATATACCAAGTTAAAATGGCCCTAGGATTACCCTTCGGCCCCCCCTGATTTTTTTATTTTAGCGGTGCTAAACACTTCACCTTTTTTTAAACTTTTTTCATTTTCTAGAAAATTCTAAAACCATCGAAAAATTGGACCCTAAAAAACCGACATTTTCTAATGCCAAATAAAATTTTTGGGTTGGCGTGTAAACCTTTCGTGAAATCAATAAACTGCATACCCATGAAAATTTATCATTAATTGAATTTACTAGATTTAAAAATTTTAATAAGAGGTCGAGTATTTTTGCCCTTCTAAAAACCCAAATTGGTTTTTTTTAATAAAAAAATTCGAAAAGAAATCACTTATACAGCCAGACACATTTTTTTCCCATAATTTTATGATCACAGACAAAAAGGGGCAATTGGGCTAATTGGAATAATCATAAGGGCTTCCTTTTTTATAGACCCCCTTCAATTGATATCGAGCAATCTGGACCACACCCCTTTTTAATTGAAAATTTATAAAAAAGCAATTACGACTGATCTGATTTTTTTATTTTTGCAAGTTTTTAAAACCCTTATTCCATCAAAACCCGGGCCTTTTTTCCGGATTCATTGTACGATGTTTTTTTGCACTTTTCCCGCATAAATGGGAGGAATGTATCCGTTTGCTTCTGCGGGTTTAAATTAAACTATTTTTTCCGTATCATCTTTAACAAATTCACTTCAAATTATGAAGATATCTCAACCTTTTCACAAAAACATTTGCAAATTTTTTTTTTACTATTTTAAGGGACTCTCATTTTTGCCTAAATATTTTTTAATAACTGCTTACTGCTTTTTTTTTTTTCTTCCAAATTGTATTTAAATTTTGCCGTTTTTTTAAATTTTTCCTTTTTTTTTTCCAAAAGCTTACGGGAGTAATTCTGTTTTTCTATTTTTATCTTCTTATTCAATATATTACATGTTTTTTGTCTCCCTGTAAACCCTTTCCAAGGTTTATATTTTTTCACTTTTTTCATTGATGGAAAAACGGTCTCTTTTTGATATCATTCCAAAAACCTGATGTATCCACGATTTTTTACCCCTTTTGTTATAACGTTGCTCTTTAATACACGTACCGTTCATACGCCCTTTTGAAATTTAAAAAACAACGAATTATACAAAGTTTTCCATGTTAGCAGAAAAAGATATCCCCAAATTTTTACTTTTAAAATAGAGAAATTTATTTTCTTCATAATTGTGGGTAATTTTTTACCCTGATTTTATTTATGTTTAATAAATTAAAAGATGTCTTTTTATTTAAAGATCCGATACCTTTAGGTAAAGAAGATAATAATAATAAAATAATATAATAATAATAAAAATAATAATAATAATAAAATAATAAAAAACAAAAATAATAATTTATTTTTCCCGGGTGTCTGTTTAAAATTTTAAACGAAAAGTTTATTAAATTTTACTTGTCTCGACAAAAACACGCACGAAAAATAAGAAGTGGTTTTTAATCTTAAAACTCAACAGAGGGACAGTAACGTTTAGGATGGCAAAAGGTTTACCGAAACATACGCAGACGGGCAGAGCGTGGCCCCTTTTTAAAACCCTCTTCATTTTAGCTAGCTGCACCGCCCAACCAGGGGTTGGAACCCGGGTAAAGTCGGGGTAGACCTTTTGAATTGCAATAGTCCCGTCACCACTATTTTTTATTTAAAAAAATGCTTAACACTCGATAAAAAAACTCCAATCACACTTAAGGATCGAACAATTTTCTCCTGTGCGCTCCGGACCCGCTTACCTTGGGGGGGCCCCCCCCCACTGACCCCCCCTTATCAAGGACTGTCGGACTTTTTCCCAATCATCAAGGGGGTTCCCCCCGGAAACCTCTATAAAACAATTTTATTAAAAAATTAATTAGATCTAATAAAATAAATATTTTTTTTATTAACTTAACTATTCGCGGTTTTCGGGGCATTGTAAAGCGTTAAAAGAGGAAATAACACTACCTCGAATCGTTTTTTATACTTTATACTAATCTCTATCAATCTCGTCAGAACGTTAGCGCTCCAATTCCTTTGGGCGGTTTCCTATTTTGGATCGGCTGCAAAAAAATTCATTTTTTGGTTTGCTTTAAGGGCCACTTTTTTTTTCAAAAAACGACAAAACGCATCAAAAAACCTGAGTTAAAAAAGTTCCCCTTTGGCGCTTTTATTGGGGGGTCGCCCCCCAAACCCCCCAAAGCATGTCCCATAAAGTAAAAATTTAAAAATTTTACCCCCCAAAAAACAAAATTCTTGCGGACGTTTTGAATCATACCCGGTATAATTGTATACCTCATAGTTAGGGGCCCGGCTGTTTGCTAGTAATTCCCAAAATTTTTTCAGAAGTGATATGGATAGATAAAACGGGTGAAGAACAATGAAAACCGCGCTTTCTGCGGGACGAGAACCCACGTCCCCTTTGGGCAACCTTTGGGTTGGTGCCAAGGGGCGCTGCTTTTTGGGTGGGCCAGAGACAAGTATTGATTTAGAAAGTTCATTCTTCACCAGGGAGCGCCAATGTCCCTTTACGCAACGCTAACACCGTGACGGATGAATACGACAGAAAATAATACGACAAAAATTTTTCACAACTATAGATAGAGCATTTTTCCGTTCGCTCCGGGGAATGTTATATGTTATGGTACCAAATTGACACCCAGGTATGTTTTTGGCGATTTTTTGGCTACCTTCGCACTCCCTAGAATCTAGATCTATACCCAAAGTGGTGAACTTAATATTTTATTATTTTTATTTTTATTGGGAGATTTCATACAAATGGAAAAAACCGGAGCTAAATTTGTACGGATTACGTCAATATTTCCATGTGTCCCTATTACAACATTTTTTATTTTTGTTTTAACTCTAATAAAAAAGTCTTTTATAATTGTAATATTGTTTGAATATGTTTTCTTTCTCGTGTACGGTCGTGCCGTTTCTCGTCGCCATCCTAGCATTTGCTTTTGGGGACTAGGGGAAAACCCACAAAAACATGTCAGGATGGAAGCTGTCTCGAAACTCGAAGTATCATTCTTAGTTTAGAAATTTACGAACTATTCTAATGTTTTTAGTATTACTCCCTTTTGAGTTCGATGTATACTTTGGGGTTTTGAAGATTATTTGTTTTAATGCTTCATGAGCTTCTTCGTATGAGCCTTTTGGCTGATAAAAAGAATGGGATTGTATTTCCCTTTTTTTTTTCCACATCTTTTTGATTTCAATTGCAATTCACTATATTTGTAATTTTTTTTTCTTCCCACTGGTCTCGATTTTATGGAAATTTGGGATAAACGTCGAAAAGGGTATTTCTGTTTCTTTTTGTCAATTATTTTTAAAACCGGGTCGTTGTATGTATCGTTGGTCTGTTATAACTTGCGGTGTAATAAATTTGTAATCTTTACTATCTAGTATTTTCTCTGGTTTGTTTTTGTATAAGGTGTGTGTGTGTAAATGGGTTTGTATTTGATTGCTATTTTTTTGATGAATAATTTAGCTACTTGGTTTTTTCTGTAGAGGTAATCTTTTGACATAGTGACTTGCACCCGGATATGAGTTTTCGATTGTTTCCCCCCTTTGCATACATTTTTACTTTGATCGTCTACGTCGCATTTGTATTATGTTTTTTTATAATTTTGTCGCAATCATCTGTTTTTGAATACCCATAAAAAAAAACCCTTTGTTTCTCCAAATAGTTCCCCGTTGTTAACCCCCTTTTTGATGCTTAATTTTACTGACCTTTGTGTAGTTATCTAATGTCTTTGTGTGGGGGTTTTTTCTGAGAGACGTAACTCTTTTAAAGCGTCGTATGATTTTCCCCTTGTAGATGACTTTTTTTTTGGATTGAGGGGGTTTAATGATTTGTCACTAGCACCAAAAACCCTATGCATGTGGATTGTTCTCTTTGTAAAAAAAAATTTTTCTTAAAATGTCTATTTTTTAAAAAAGTTGTTCAGATCATAGGCCCCGTCCCCCTTTTCTTTTGGAAGTGTAAATTCTCTTTTGTGATTTGGATGATGTATCTGTTTTGGTAAGTGTAGTACGATTTAAAATATTTCCAACGCGGGATGTCTTTTGCGTCCATTTAATGTTTCCAATGAATATGTCAGTTTGGTACAGCTATGTATTTATTGTTTGTGATCGTTTTTACCGTTTAGTTGCGTTTGAGGATAGATTTAGTCGTTTCTTGTATGTATTATAAATTTTTGCTTTCAAATTTATGTTCAATTCTGGCAGCTTGTGAGAATTAAATTTTGTAAATTGTTATCGTCCCTTATTCCAACCTATTTCCATCATTAGCGGAAATTTCTGCTTTTGGGAACCTTACCCTTTTTGATATGTACGTCTTACTTTGTCTACTCCAAACTCCCTGCAGATATCTTGACTAAATTCTAATTTTGTATTTACTAGACTGTTAGTTTAGCAAAATTTGATGCATACAACTTTTGGGCATCCCGTAGAATAGGTGGGAAATTTTGGTGTGAATACCACATTATTGTCCTTAATTTTAAATCCGTATGTCGATTCGTTAAACTAGTACAGGGGTTTTAAAGCAGACAAAACCCTAATGCCCTTTAAAGAGTCACCTTGGAAAATGCACGTTAATTGTATTTGGGTCTGTAGTTATCTGCTGGTTTTTCATATTTAGTTTTTGTGTTTTCTCCATGTCCCATTACTTCTTCAAAAAGTTTACAATTTTGGGGATTTTTTTAATTGTAAAATCGAATAAGCCATGTGTGTGGTGTTGAGTCAAAGGCTTTCTTTAGTCAAGTAGTTACGTGAATATTTCCTTTTTTTTATTGTGTGCCTGATTCATTACAGTAGAGTCAAAAAAAGTTTTTCTTTACATCCCTGTGAGTTCTTCAGCATCCTTTGTTCCCCGGGCCATGATATTGTGTTCTTGCAATGATTTTTCTTTATTTGTTTTGCATGAATCAATATTTTTTTATAGTTGGTAGACATGTAATTGGCCCATATTTACTTGGGTTTTTCGTGTCATTTTCCCTTTTGGGTTTTAGAAAAGGGTTTCTCCTTTAGTAAAGATTCGGGTATTTCTTTAAATCCATTTCAAACTCGTTTTAGACATTTTTTAATTTTATTGTGAGTAGTATTGATTTTTTTACCAAAAAATTTTAAAAATTTTCATTACTGTGCTTTTTTCCCCTATGGTAGCCTGATTGTCGACTTTAATATCAAAAGTTATACCTTCGAACTCATCCTTAATATCGCTCCCTAGCTATTCATCTTTAATCCTTGTGCATCCCGGGGGGTGCTACCCGGGGTTTCCCCAATTCCTGTCCAAAATCCTATCTCTGTCTTAGTGGGGTTCCATTTTCCCATATTTTTTCGGTACTAGATAGTTGTTGGGAAAAATGTTTTTCCTTTTCTTTTTAAAAATTTGGTTTTTTTTTTTTCTATACTACATTTTTTATATCTTTTTTAATTTTTTAGCTAGAGCACTTTCTTTTGTTTAAGTGTATCCAAATATTCGTGAAAGAATTTGTTAAGTGTTTTATGCTTTTTGTGAACCTTTAATTTTCAAAAAATATTTTGGCAGTTTTTATCACTTTTTTGATCGTTTCCCTTCGGTATTGTTCCCCGCGACCATATCTCTCCTAAGTCAACGATTCTCCCAAATAGTCGCTTTCCCCTTTCGTACTTTTCTTCTCCTGTTTTGTCTTTTTAAGGTTGCAGATTTTACCTTTTGCCCAATTCTAACCACTGCACGGGCACAATAAATTGCGCATGAACGTCTGGGAATGATGTTCGTTTGTGGTAATCTGATAAAAATTGTGTTCTTTTGTGTACCGCGTCTTCTTTCCTTTGAATGCTTGGGGTTAGGGATGTATGGGCTTTGTTTTTTGGATGGGAAACTTGACATGGCTGTTGTAAAAAGCTAAATAGTGGGTTTTCCCAAATGATGTTAGGGTTCCCCCTCGATTTTGTGAGGAGCAAAGCCGCATATTCAAAAATAAAATAATTTTTGTTTATAAATTTTTTTTATTAAATTTTTTCCCCTTGCAGAGGGTGAGGGGGGAGGGGGTGTGATACTTTTAAATTTAAAATTTTTTTTTTCTTGAAATGTTGAAACTTTTTTATTTTTCTAAAAACACTTTCCCGGGTTTTAAAAAAAATACAAAAAGTAAAATTGAGCCGCCATCTTGGAAAAATAATCATTTTTTTGGCATGTTATCAAATAGTGAGAAATTCATAATGCTGATGAAAATATTTAATCAAATAACATAAAATGGTAAGTTTCCTTAAAGAAAACATTAGAAAATTTCAAATCGGTTGATAAATGCTCGTTCCAACAGACATTTATTGAAGGCACCTGTTGCTTAGCCAATTGGGTTTATTGTTAAAAGTCACCTCCCACATACCCGATTTCGGATTGGAGATTTTTGCAAATTAATTCCTATAGACCAAACATTTGTTGATATACTAAAATAAGCCTGCAGTATTATCCAAACTGTATTTTTTACAAGTAAAACTAATTTTTCTAGTTTTACCGGGAAATTTCTGTTTTTTCAAAATTTGGTTTTTTTCTAAAAAAAAAGAAAATCAAAAGCTATGTAGGTAGCATTTTTTAAATAAAACTTGAACTGCCATTTTTAAGTAGGGTTTTCTACCGCGTTTTTTAGTTGCGTTGAGGGGATGAGCCAATTTCGTTATTAGTTGATCCATAGTCAAGACTGTTGGATGCACTCGAGCAAACGAGACTTTGACGCAAAATTTCAGAGGTTTAGACAGGATCACTTGCATTGAAGCTCTATCGTTTGCCCTATCGGGTTGTGGTTTGCATTTAAAATGTTAAATAAAATGTGTGTATGGCACGATCGGAGCACATTGCTTACTTTTTTTAGTAACTAACCGTAATTATCTCACTAAATAGGTAATTTGTAGTTATGTCCCAAGCTTGCAAAGGGATTTTTTTAATGTTGAAATGTGCTCTGATCGCGCCATGCGATCATCCTTTATAAACAACATCCTAAAATTCAAATTGATTGCGTGAAAATTGGAGGTCGTAAAGTGATCCGGGACTGTATGTAAATTAGCTGAATTTCCCGGGATCAAGCAATTTCTAAATATACATTTAAATGTGGAATGTTAAAAATTGTATAATACTAGTTAATTTTCAAGATGGTCCTTTTTCATACTTATATAAGTAATCCGTCGGGCCCCGGGGGTAGAATTGGCCTAGAGAAAAAAAAGTAGTAGCTAGTAAGAGCGGAGTATATTCCCTCTCCGAAACTAGAGGCGAGCTCTGACAATC
Source organism: Sweltsa coloradensis (assembly GCA_024449915.1). NCBI lineage: Eukaryota > Metazoa > Arthropoda > Insecta > Plecoptera > Chloroperlidae > Sweltsa > Sweltsa coloradensis. Next base: position 13,224 of record JAMZAV010009868.1, read on the forward strand.
GTCGTGGGGACACCTGCCCTTTCCCTTGACGACCCCCCCGACGACGATGACAATACACAACGAACGATGACGATGACAAAGACGACGACCGCGACGTGAGAACCCCCCTTTCCTACCGTACCCGTGGCTGGTTCTGACCAGCATGTGCCTCTCCTCCCCATATCCCTAGGTTTAGAGTGGTGCATTATGATCTACGGTTGGCGCCCCTTGACCCAAATAATCCATTAATACTCTTATAGATCATTATTAGATACATATATGAAACGGTTCCATGGCAATTGCACACGCACATTTCACTAGTTCCATCACCCCTTCAAGTACCCGTAGAAGATTTGTTACTGGCACCTATAATTACTTTCAAAATTTCCAACAGCAATATTCTGGCTAGGGGGGGGAATTCCCTGGTTGTTTTTGTTCGTATCGCTAGCCCATACGCTGCACTGAAGTTGTAAAAATAAAAAGGGTACAATGCAGCTCTTGTTGGTGTTTAATTTTTCTGTGTGACACCCTTGCCATTAAACATACACCATCGAATGACATTACCGGTTGCACTTTTGAGTGACTGGTTTAAAAACTCGACAAACAAAGTTTTTAATATCTTTACACCCCCGATGTGTTTTATATAATTATTGCAGAAATAAAATTAGTAGGAGGAGTATAGAGGTGTAGTTAGGCTTGACAAAATCAGGAGCAAAGAAAATTAGGAAGAGAGTTGGGGTTGACCCAAATTTTTTGTTCAAAATAGGAAGAGAAAGATTGAGATGGTATGGACGTATGAGAGAATTGGACAAAAAGAGAATACCGTGAGCAGAATTTGGAAGTGGATATATGAACATAAGAAAGACCGGTACACCAAGAAAGAAGTGGAAGGACCAAATAATAAATAATGTTGAAGAGAAAGGTGAGTGTTGGGAAGAAATAGCAGCAGAAACGCCTGTTGAAGGACAGAAGGAAAAGGCGTGAGATGGTGGTAAGAAGCAAGAAAGAAAGGACGATATTGAAGGAGAAGATTTAAATGGAAGATGAAGAAATTGAAGGAGAAGAGAACATGACTGGCCTGGGAAGCCGGTGATAATAAACCCTTTGTGCCCTGGAAAATTGTGGTTGGTTAGCCATCCCCTGACCCGGCTTATGTTGGAAGCAGGTGTAAGAAATATATATATATATTTACTATTGCAATATTACTATTCGAGACGATGGATGGTGATATATGGGGTGAACAATTTTTCAAATTTAAAACCAATGCCTTCTGCGGATTTTAAACCCACGTTCTTCAAGTGATATACGCTGTGGGCCAGCGCCCCAATGTATTATAGTTACCGCAGGCGGCTTCAAGCCATTGATTCACTGTTGTATCACATACATTATATTTATTGATATTTTCCCGCGTATTTAATAAAAGCGCGTAAAGGTAGCCTATTGTACTTACTTCCCAAATTTGGAAGCAATAACTTAACTAGGAAAACGCTTAAGTCCCGCCGCGTTGATGGGTGAGCTTTTTGTAAATTTTTAGTTTGCGTAGGACCACTTTTCCTTTGCAAGTGCTTTGTGGAAGCATTATAGGTGATTGTTGTCAAGTTTCTATTGTTACCTTTAATTGTTTTAAAAAACCCCCAAAAAAAACTCATATTAAAACCCTTTTTTCTATGGATTCTGGCTAACTTTTTAAACTTTTTCTTCAAAAAAGTACTACATCATTTAAAACCTTAATGTCCATGTATAATATGAACGTTGTAGTCCCACCCGTTTGGTCAAATTGGCCCAAAAGGCACGAAAAATATCGCACAAATAATCGAAAAAAAATCGTAAAAGTACGATATTCATGAGAAATTTCTTCTATTGTACCCAAAAACAAAACAGTTCTAAGTTCAGAGATTTCGAAAGTCCCCTCTAATTTTCATCAAGATCGGATATGCCGTTTGTACGGTTTGAGAGCGAAAAAAAAGACAAAAAAAAAAACAAAAAAAAAAAAACCGAGCCCAAAATTTTTTTTTTGGGGGTCAGTGAAATTGAAGTCTTCGCTTCGCTCATCCAATTAATATGGATATGGATTTTTATATACAACGGGCTATCCTATTAATAACTAATTTACAATACGACAAAACGGCGCTCGTGTTCGTTTTAGCATGTGATTACTATTAAAAATCCATGGTGTGACTATGGTTTAACCATGATTTTTAAATATGGTTTGATGCCAAGAAAACCACTGCCTTCTACACATGAAAGTTTCAGTATTTCCCAGTTGAATAGTTTTGTAAATTATGCCCTACCATCTGAAAATTTCGTTCGTGATTTTAAAAGTGAAAATACTCAAAAAAGGGATGTCATAATAACATGTAAATATCAACATAAAAAGTGTAAATATCAACCGATTTTTTAAAATTTCAATTTTTTTTATTTAAACAAACATTAAAGAACGTAATTAAATTTTTTTTTTAAATTTTAAAATTTTACTTCAGTTTACACTGGTAAATAATGTCGAAAATGTGAGATTTTTTCCAAGATGGCGTCTTTTTTCGAACTTCTAGTATTTTTTTTTTAAACTCAGCATTGTGTTGTTAGTAAATCTACGAATTTTTAAAGAAATTCATGGTTTAGTTTTGTGTCTATGGTAATAATCACAAAACCCTCCACCCCCACCCCCTGCAGGGGGTGGGGGGGTGACACCTAAAATTTTTATCAATCTAAATGTATAATTAACAATTTGGTAAAGTGTTGTTGCTCCATCACAAAAATCGAGCGGGAAACGTTTGGGTTACCTACTAAAAGCTAGGATGTTCTTTAGATTGATCATGTCAGGTGTATTTTCTATTGCGTTATGCATATCTACCTCTTGTGTTTGATCGTCTAGTTGTTCTGGGTATCTTGATCTTCTTGGTTGGTTTGGTATTTCTAGTGGTTCTGGACGTTCTGGTAGGTCTGGATGTTCTGGTAGGCCTGGACGTTCTGGTAAATCTGGATGTTCTGGTTGGTCTGGACGTTCTGATAGTCTGGACGTTCTGGTTGGTCTGGAAGTTCTGGTGTGTCTGGTAGATTTGAAAGTTCTTGCAGGTATGGCAATACCGGTATTTCTGGTAGTTCTAGTAGCTCTGGTATGAAGTGGTCTTCTTCTTCGCTGTCCTCTGCTGATGTATTGCCGTTATCATCTTGATGCGCTTGTAGTTCGTTCTTCACTTCGCGTTTTATTCTATTTAATATGTTTACTGGTAACATTTTATTTTTAACTATAATTCTTCTTTGGTCAGCTATTCTCTGTTCACTTACTTCTAAAAATGGATATTCACGAACAAACTCCCTATGGAGCTCTTGTCGATAACCTATTAAAACAGTCTCTAATAACGTTACCCTATAATAGCTACGCATCACACAAATGTTCATATCTTCTGTCCATTTGATGCGCTGTCTCATTTTTCCAGCTTTGGTGGTCTGTAATGATTCCATTACAGAAACATCCATCGTCTGTTATTCCCTTTTTTCCTTGTTCTAGATAAATTATTCTACTATCTGTCAAAGTCACCTATTATTTGTTATTGTTTATGAAGTCAATGCACTTAAAAAGAATTAAAAACACTTTTCTCAATGATTCATCAATTTCAGGGCGGTGATGAGGTCTTCGCTTCTCAACCTCCTTGCCTTTTCGTTTTGATAAATCTTTTCTTATTTGACGAATTTAGAAGACTTCAATCTTCTCGATTCTGCAAAATAATTAACGGTGCTTACGTAAAATGCTAAATATTATACTATTTTTGATATATTACCTTGCTGAAGTTACAAATAATGCCTCTAAATGAATATATGCCTACCACTAACTGTCAAAAATTAACAAAAAATTTAACTGTTTCAATGTTATTTACAGCCTAGGTCTCGACAACGATATAAAAACTACAAAATAATGGTATAAAAACTAAAAACTAATACTTCCCTTCAATGTCACTTGTAGCACGTCACTAGTAGATCAAGATGATGTCAAAATTTGAGATGGAATGCTTGTATTTCAGCGGCAATAGAAATTTAACCAGCAACTTATCTCGAGCGTGACTAGCTTGTAACCCCAACAATGTTGGGGTTTTATTATTATTATTATTATTATTATTATTATTATTATTATTATTATTATTATTATTATTATTATTATTATTATTATTATTGGATGAGCGTAGCGAGCGAAGCGAAGATTCCATTTCACTACACTGGAGAAAAAAATCCGGAATGTTTTTTTTTTTTCTTTTTTTTTTCTGTATTTTTGTGTGTCTGTTAACACGATTCCGGCTTAACCGATACTCCAATTGCGATGAAATTTTATGGAGGCCTTCGAAATCTCTGAACCAAGAACTGCCACGGTTTTGAGCGCAATTTGGATGAGTGAAGCGAAGATTCCATTTCACTACACTGGAGAAAAAAATCCGGAATGTTTTTTTTCTTTCTTTTTTTTCTTTTTTTTTGTGTGTCTGTTAACACGATTCCGGCTAAACCGATACTCCAATTGCGATGAAATTTTATGGAGGCCTTCGAAATCTCTGAACCAAGAACTGCCACGGTTTTGAGCGCAATCGAAAAATTATTTCTCATGAAAATCGCAATTTTACGATTTTTTTTTCGATTTAAAAAAAATTCTTCAGCTTATAACACCTACATGCTTTTATCCGATTGTAATGATTTTTTCACAGAAACCTTAATTTTATGAATTTAGTATTTGTGTGCAATTTGATCGCAATCAAAAAACTATTTCTTATGAAAATCGAAATTTTACCGTTTTTAAAATTTATAAAACAATTCTTTGACTTATAACACCTACATGCTTTATCCTATTGTATGATTTTTCACAGAAACCTTTATTTATGAATTAATATATTCGTGTAAAATTTGTGCGCAATCGAATAATTATTTCTTATGAAAATTTTATATTACGATTTTTTCCTTTTTTTAAATTACGTTTAATTAAAAAAAGAAGTTAATTTTCCATTTAATTTAATTTAATTTAAAAAAAATCTTCAACTTAGTAATGATTTTTTTCACAGAACAACAGAAAATCCGCATAACACATGGCAGCTTAATGCACCAATTACGCTCATCCAACAACGCGGCGGGACTTAAGCGTTTTCCTAGTTATTATTTTTATTTTTATTATTATTATTATTATTATTATTATTATTATTATTATTATTATTATTATTATTATTATTATTATTTTTATTATCATTATTATTATTATTATTATTATTATTATTATTATTATTATTATTATTATTATTATTATTATTATTATTATTATTAGAGAAATAAAATATTTTACGAGTCATTTCGCTGTGTTCGTTTTTATTGAATTACCTGACGTTTCGATACGACTGTGCGTATCATCATCTGAGGAACAAGATCCTTTTTGAAGATACCAAAATTCTATGCACAGAAGAAAACCTTTTTCCTCGACTCATAAGAGAATCGATTGAAATTGCCAAGCACCCCAATAATTTTAATGGGGATATTGGTGGTTTTAAATTAAGCAAAACATGGAGTCCGATGATAGGGAAACTACTCTCAAGACGACAACAACAACAACAACAACAACAAAACAACAACAACAACAACAACAACAACAACAACAACAACAACAAAACAACAACAACAACAACAACAACCACCACCACTGCCACAACAACAACAACAGCAGCAGCAGCATCAAAGAAGTCAAGATGTTTCTAGTTCTTTGGACAATGACAATCAGAGCCAAAGAAGAAGCAAAAGAATTCAACAAAAACAATCTCAAATGTAAAGTTTTTCAGGTTGCCTCAGATGATGATACGCACAGTCGTATCGAAACGTCAGGTAATTTAATAAAAACGAACACAGCGAAATGACTCGTAAAATATTTGATTTCTCTAATATTTCGGGCTGTGAAAGCATCAAGCAAGAAATTATTATTATTATTATTATTATTATTATTATTATTATTATTATTATTATTATTATTATTATTATTATTATTATTATTTTTATTATTATTATTATTATTATTTCTTTTATTCTCCAATATGAACATTACATAATGGGTATTTAAGAACTTTCACCAGAGATGAACCACACCTCTAAGGTGAAACCCCTATTACAAAACAATTAAATATACATAAATGACATTTACAAAATACAATACATACATGAAATAACAGAAACAATTTTTTTTACACTAAAACTTTGCGTAGTTTATGGGCGGTTCCTAATAATGCTGCCTTTTGAATCTCTGGAGTCCAGTGATTGCCAGAGATATGTAGGAGGTTCTCTATGGGAACAACCTTACAACGGACATTCCACATTCGTTGAATTTCTATTTGTAGGTCTCGATATCTTGTGCGTTTTTCTGCTTCTTTATACTATGTTGCGGTCTGATGGAATAGCTACATCGATGATCAAACATTTTTGAGTCTCTTTGTTTTTAACAACAATGTCTGGTTTGTTGTGAAGAACCTTTCTACAACCTTTCTAACAGTGATTATTTGCTCATTCCACAATATGGTCACCAAAAAAGTCAAAATAGTTCCAAATTTTAACAACAAGTATGGCCTACGTGCCCTGTCTTATTCGGTCCCTTCTATATTCAATAAGCTACCGTCTTCACTTAGAACCCTGTCGTCCATTTCTAAAATTAAAACAGATCTAAAAACGCATCTTCTCTCTGACACCTTTAGCATGTAAATGTTTCTCATAATTTTTGCTGTTCCTATTTTAACTGTTATTTACTTAAGTTTTTGTTCAAAATTTCCATGATATGTCTCACTCGTTGTATACACAAATTTTTCTTTCCCTTTTGTATTTTTTCTGTTTTGTGAACGTTCCGTTTTTTGTTACTGTTGAACTTACATCATTACTTCCAAAAATACTTCCACAGATAAGCCATGTTCTGGCTTTGTGGGCTCTATGAGTCATTCCTTATTGTGTATGTGTGATGTATTTCTTCTACAAAATAAATAAATGGAATATATGTAACATGAAAAAAACTACTTGTTCTGGTTTATGCATGTACCATTTGTCAGAAGTTTCGATGTTGTAACTTCTACAAATGTTCCAATGCAAATATGCCCCAACTTTATCATGTCGATCAATGTATTCCGTTTTTGCTAAGACCGGACATCCAGAAATAATGTGCTCCACGCTTTCTTCATAAAGCTTACACAAACGACACTTGTCATCTACGTCGAGTTTGAGAATTCTTTTTTCGTAACTTTTTGTTCTTAAGGATTGATCTTGTGCAGCTACAATAAGACTTTCAGTTTCACCTTTGAGATTACTTACATTATATTACACGAATTTTTTAAATTTTTTGATCCAGAAATTTGCGAAAATTGGTGTTTTGGGAAATTTCTAAAATCGGCTTTAACCTGCTTCTTTTTTGGTCCACATAGATACTAGAGCATAGTACTAATCTAAAATGCCCCTTTATAACATCGTGTCTTGAAACTGTGTCCAAAGATACCCTCAAACACGCAAAAATATGCATTCCAAAATCACACCCCATCTTGGTAATCAGCATATTTTGACCGAACTACTTGCCCAAATTACAAAAACAAAATATAGAGAATTTACAGAAAAGGCTGTAGAGTACGTCAATAATGGCCAATATTTTTTTGGATCAAAATCCTCCAAGGTCACGGGGCATAAAGATCGTCCCCATGTTATTTCTTATGGGAGATTTTTGCCGATGGGACCTAGCTCGAAAAATGTCATGTTTGACAATTTTTTGGAAGGTCATGGTGGCCCCAATAATTTTTCTGTTAATTGCTAAATTCATTACTAGTTAGCCTGAATGAAATATATTTTTTGAGTTTTGCGGTTAAATGCCCCTTTAAAACATATTATTTAGTATTTACCACATTGTTTGAAGATCAATCCTTGATCTGTTAACTAACTGTTATACCTACCTAAGTGTTTGTATTTTTGTTACTTCCTCATTTTTTTCTTCTCCAGTTTTGATATCAATTTCTACAAAAATTTCCCTCACTCTCTCTCTGTAGGCCTAGGTGAAAAAATTATCAACGCCTTTGTTTTCCTTTTTCGTCCAACCAAGCCTAACATCTCTGAAACTTGCAAGCCGCCACACAATCGCATTGAGTGAGTATAGTGTTATTTATTCAATAACTTCTCCAAATTAATGGTTTGCTACATCAAATTTGAAATAATATAATTTTATCTTAAGTCGCTTTTAATAAATATAATTATCATCTCCCTTATTTATAACATCACTCAAAATGCAAACTTAAAAAAGTCAAGTTATTTAACGTATGGGTGAAGTTCATAAAATACGACGCAAAATAAAAACAATTCGTCGTCAATTCAGTTTAGGCGAGTAGATAAAAACCTACTATAGGGCCCAAAGGTGAAACAAAGGTGTATAATTAAGACTGTTTTAAATCTGATTTTAACAAAATACGAGTCAATAAACAAAAATAAGCTGAAACGTGTAACACAATATTTGCACAAACACTCTTAATCAATTGCGTGAACAATACGAGGTAGGCCTAATAAGTCATGAAAATCAATGGTGACATTTGGACGCAAGTGTCATATTATTTTGGCGTCAAAAAAGAGAGCAAAAATGGGACACTATTTTAACAAGGTCCCTTGGTCATTAAATAAAATTGTGACTATCATAAAAAAGAATGTGTGTTATCGTTATAGTGCGATTGTTATTATAAATAAGTCTTTGAGATAAGGTCCCCTGAAACTTTCATCAAGATCTGAGAAAACGTACAGATATTTTTCGAAAATCAAATCTTAAAAGGGCGATTTTGACGAGAACTATTTCACGCATTGTAAATTAACCCAACAACGTGACAACCTAAGTTAGAAATTTCGGAGGTTCCCTGCAAACTCCATAAAATATACTTTTAAAAACGCCAAAGTCGTTGTGAGATGAGTGAGCGAGTCATGTATAGAGTAACCGGGAACATTTGCATTTAAGTTGATTAAAATTTGTATTTATTTATTTTATTATCTTCAATGATTATGTGTACAATTATTAGACATATCACAACGAGCATAGCCATAAGCATAAGGTATAAATGATGGGTTTTGTGTTAGTTGGTATGAGGGCGCGTCAGCTGTAAGGCCATAATGCGCCACTCTTGCCTATGAAGCTATAGGGATGAAAAATCCAACCTTAGGTAAGGGGGAGGAAATTAAATTTTACCGGGTACTCAACACAATGTCATGGCTCACTCACTCGTCTAACAACGACTTGCGCATTTTTCTAGTCTAATTGGATAAGGCGCCCTTATACCCGGAATGTGAGAGACCCGGGAAAGGTTTTGTAATTTCAGGATTGTATATTAATTAACAAATTATAAAACATGTTTTGAAATGCATATACCGCAGTGTAGTCTATCATCTGTGACTTTACTATGGAAAACATAGCTAGTACGAAATACGTGTCAAGTTTGCAAGGTTTACTCAATCTCCGAGCGGAACCTCGAGCGTACAAGATTGTAGTGTTGGTAGTGGGGCTGTCGTCATCAAATAAACAGCGTCAGAGTTCTGTTTGTGGTGGCTGTCGTCCTAACACGACCAGTTTTTGAACAAGGGCTATAGTGTAAAGTACCTTGTGTTTATTTACACAATAGCTCGATGACTCGATGGACAGTAATCTAAAGTCATCAATAATGTGCTGCTAACAAGGTATAAGCCACTCTAAGAAGTAGCCATGCATACAATCATTCCTCAAGCAAGCTAGTCTCTGCGATAGAGCTGTCTGTCTGACTCTCTGCCGCCCCGTAGATTGCCACCCCCAACCACCCCCAACCACCCCTCATGCTTCGCGAGCTCTCCACGGTATTTTCCTTGTGTGCTTTTAATTTTCGACGTGCAAACCACCACATAAAGGCAAATATTTGTTCATACTATATTTACCTGCTCTATAATTCAAACAGATACGATATTTGCCGAAGAGCAATCATTTTAATATTGTACAATCCTTACTTCAAACAACCTGCCGTCACTCAGCCCGATATTCGCATTCAATTCCCCCCAGCCCCTCCCCCCCCCGCCGCCACCACCGCTTCAGACCCACCCACTTAACCCACCCTTCGCGGGCCGCACCGGCTCCTGTTAGAAGTGTGCACAATGTGTGCTGCGGCCTCATTATTTATAATAATACCGTAATTATTAACGTCGACAACTCTTTTGCTACATCATAACCACTTTTAATGATAGATGATAATAAAGGTATATAAAAACAAAAGGCGAGTATGAAAATATAGAGGTACGCAAAAAAGTAGAGTGGCCTACATTAAATGAGCAAGACATAGGGGTTATACGGGTTTATTTTTCGCGACCTCTTTTGTGGTGGCGGGTCTCGAACAGCGACCCCGCGACTAGAGATCCGTAGTGACTTCCTCAAGTGTCCAGCAGCTATAAATGGGAGCCCCCCCCCCAAAAAAAACCCCCCTTTTTAAAAACCAAGTTCGCCGGGTTAGACG
>JAMZAV010009869.1:0-23788 GCA_024449915.1 Sweltsa coloradensis
ATCTAGTTTTCCCGACGTTTCCACGGTCGTTATAATGTGAATGCAAGGAGTGATTTTCCTTTTTAAACAGATTGGTCCTCTAATAGCCCTCGGACATCCTTCACAATTGTCTTATCCGCATATAGGGCCTACCTAGTTAGTCACCTACCGAAGACGGTCACATCGGTTAGCTCTGATGTGTTACCCTACAGCGGGCATCTACAAAAATTTATTTATTTTAATTAATCACATTCACATTATTAACCACACCTGATCTAAAAGTTTTATTATTATAATTCAATATTTAATAGGTTTATTAGCAATCAGTAGTATGGACAGTGCAAACACCCGGGGATCAACGACAGAATGAAAAGGTCAATTCAGAACAATTTTGAAAATTTATTATGTGCCTCATTGCTAGGACGACTCTAAAGTCACCGTTTACAAATTTCTAACCCAAAAACTGATGGACTTAAGTCCAAATCAGAATTTTAAAAAAAAAATCTGCTTATAGCGGGAATTGACCCCTGGACATTCTGCATTGGAAAGCTAAGCAGAGTCGCTAACCACAGCGAGCCACACATAAGAGTAGGTACCAGTTGTGTGTACCAGTGCAATAAATATGAAATAGGGGATGGGCCTACGGGTAGTAAACATCTCACAGTTCTCACCATTAGAAAATAAAAAGCCTTAGGTACTTTTTTGAATTATAATACAGTCACAGTGTGTGAAACATGAAAAGTATGAAATTAGTGGGGTTAAAATCAATTGGTGATCGCTCTTCCCCTGACCAATGACTGTAGGCTTATGCAAGGTGTGTTTTTCAATTATAACTGGTGAACGTTCTCTCACAGGCCAGGGTGACCCGCCACGTGGCGGAGTCACCTGTGGCCCGAGGGGAAACTGTGAAGCCGGGTCGAGCACTGTGCGCTCCACTTGGTTCTAAACTAGGAAAACGCTTAAGTCCCGCCGCGTTGGTGGATGAGCTTTTTTTGTAAGTTTTTTGTGTTGCGTAGGACCACTTTTCCTTTGCAAGTGCTTTTTGAATGCATTGTAGGTGATTGTTGTCAAGTTTCTATTGTTACTTGTTAAAATTGTTATTATAAACCTCAAAAAACTCATATTAAAACCTTTATTTCTACGGATTCTAGCAAACTTTTTTAACTTTTTCTTTCAAAAGGTACTAGGCCTACATCACCATAACCTTAATTTCAATGTGAAATATGAACGTTGTAGCCCCACCCCGTTTGGCCAGAATCGGCCCAAATGTCACGAAAATATCGCACTAAAAATTGGAAAAAATCGTAAAAGTACGATATTCATGAGAAATATTTCTTCAATTGTACCAATTCAATTCAATTCAATTGTTGTGTAAAACGTGGCAAGTCTAAGTTCAGAGAAAACGAAGGTACCCTCCAATTTTCATCAAGATCGCGTATGCCGTTTGCCCGGAATCGTGCGAACAAACAGACAGAAAAAACAAACAAACAAACAAAAAAACACCCGAGCTAAATTTTTTGGGAGGTCAGTGAAATTGAAGTCTTCGCTTTGCTCATCCAAAAATGGGTCAGTTATTGCACGGTGCAACCAGTTAGGCCTACTATTAAAAATCCCACCCGCAGTCGTTTACGAAAAGGGAAATTAAACTATTAAATGTATGTCAGTCTGTGGGGCACCTTGCAGTATTTTTAGATTGTGACATGTGTAGGCCTATTTAGTTAGAAGAAGGATCAAACTAAAGAATGAACCACTAAACCAGTTTGTATCGTTTCAAATAAAAATTTGGTATAGCAAAATGATTTGTCTGTCTCACTGTTCTCCGCAACTTTACAAAATTAAATGTTTTGAAGTAAATACTTTACCCCCCGTACCTAGTAAGCTACGAACAATATGTATTTGTGTTTAAAATGAGCCCATGTTCATATTCATCCTATGTCCAAAGAATGCATTTAATGCTTGCTGACTGTTTGGACTGGACATAACCTAAAATTTAGGCTAGCACTAGGCCCAAGCTGAAACAAGTCTAACTTATGATTCTGAAAAGGCATTGTTAGCGTTGCTCTACTATGCCCTAGAACGTTCAATGACTGAATGTGAACCTATAAACAACGTTATCACCACGAGTAATTAACCCTTCTCAATGCACAATGCCTGGCCTACTAGCAAACTCATAACATAAACAAACTTTGTGCATTGGTACACGTAGGCACACAATGTGTAGAAATTGTCTGTGGATGTCCTTAATACTTTCTTGACATGAATCCTGTTGAAATTACAAAATAAACAAATTACGTCTAGTATTTAAATAAAGCAAACTTACCGCACTCCGTTCAAAAAGTAAGCACAACCGGCTCCGAAGAGTCGACTCTTCAACTGACGTAACCGAACTGCGCGTTGCACTTGGCCACTTGCACACTCGTCAGCTGTACGTCCGGAGCTACCAACGTTTGCGCACAAAACTACGCTAGCATTCAGGGGTTTTAAAAAAGTGGGTTTTAAATCGTTTTAGCAAAAATGTAATCAAAACTAAAAGTGTTGGTGTGTAGTTAGATCCATCAAAGGAACACACTTTATACTTTGACATATGAGTTTTTTTTTTTTTTTACTTGCCCACCATCTCCTTCTATCTATCTTCTTCTCATCGGAACGCTTTGTCCGTGAGTGGCAATGTAAATGCCGGCCTCTGATGGCCATAAATTACGGTTTGATGGGGGTGCCTGATGATGAGAACGCGGAGTCGTGGATTTTTCCAGACTGTATGATTGGGAAGGGGGGGGGGTTTAATTTGGGGAATAGCGGATCATCCGCCAGATAATTGTACAGTATGATGTGGGTGGGGGCAAAAATAAGTTTACAGTAGGAACGGTTTTGTTATTCCCGTCTCTTCTTGGCGGGCGGTGGAAGACCTCCTTGGAACATCGGGGGCCGCTTCCGTTGAGATGACGAGGTGGTATGGTGAGAGTGTTCTGATTGCTGATATAGGTCTGATATATATGTCGTTTGGGCTCGGAAGGAACTGTGTCTGCGCCTGGATGGTCGGATTTCTTCTGTCTGGTAGGTCGTTGTAGAATGTTCGGGAGACATCACGGAGGTGCTCGGCTATTGATGCCATTTCTAGGTCTTCGTGGAGAAGGTGGATGGGAGTTTCGCGCGGGGCGAAGGACACCATTCGCAAGATTCTATTCTGTAGCCGTTGTAGTGAATCAAGATTGCTGAGTGTTACACCGACCCCCCCTGGGCATGCATAGGCGATGGCCGGTCGGAGAATCTGTTTGTAGATGGTCAGACGGTCAGATAAATCAATTTGCGGGGAAGTAAGTAGAGGGCGTAGGGCTGCCGCTTTTCCATGTAAACTTTGCGATGGATGTTTTGAATGTGGTTTAACCAGGAAGGCGCGCATCCATCTCCGTACCAAGGTAGTGGCAGAGCTGACCAAGGGATCTGTACTCCTGCTAGCTCCAGATAGGGCAGAGTAGCGGCTTCCGTCGCTTTGTGAAATAAACCGCTTTCGTTTTGGATGGGTTGATCGAAGTTCGCCACTTGGCATACCAGGCTGCATCTTTTTGAGACCTCCCTGGAGTAAAGCTACAGTCAGTGTAGGAGATCTTGCAGTAGCTGCCAGGGCATCATCGTCCGCGAATAAATGGATGTCCACATCAGGAGGAAGTTTAGGTAGGTCCGCTGAGTATATATTGAATAGGAGTGGACTTAAACAGATCCTTGTGGTACCCCCGCTTTGATTGGTCGTGTAGTAGAGACTGCTCCGAGCCAAGAAACTTTGAACGATCGCTCTTTTAGGAATGATCTTATTAGGTGCTGTAGGTGCAGCGGAAATTTAAGTTGTTCCAGCTTGAACAGGAGGCCGGCGTGCCAGACTGTGCCCAAAGGCTTTACCCACATCAAAAAAAGACAGCTGCCGTACCATGCCCGGGAGTTAAACCCATGGGTAATTTTGTTGGATAATCTGAGCAGTTGGTGCACAGTTGATGCTTGCTTCAACAAAGCCATTTTGAGTGTCTGGTATGATAGAATTTCGCCCACGTGGCTCTGGAGGCGAGTTCGAATGATTTCTCGTAAACCTTGGCCCAGACATTGAGAAGACCAATAGGTCGGTAGCTTGCTGGATTTCTTTGGCGGTTTTCCGGGTTTTTGGTATGGCTACAACTCGTGCTGTTTCCATGGATGTGGGAAGTAGCATTCTCGCAACGAGGCGTTTATTATGCTAAGTAGGGGGCAGTGAGAAAATGCAGGAAGTTGATGGATAACGGTTTTGTTAATTCCGTCTGGGCCCGGGGCTTTCCTTGGTCGGAGTTTCTCGAAGAATTAACGTAAGTTCTGCAGAGGTGCACAAGTCGCTAGCAGGTAAAGGTGGTTTTATTGTGTTGTATAGTACCGTTCGATGGGTCCGTCTAGTCAGGGCGATGAGGCGACTGGAGCAACAGTCTGAAAAGCGTTCTCCATAACGTCTGCTAGGGCGTTAGCCTTTTCTGTGCTGCTGAGTGCCGGTCCAGATGGTGTGTCCAGTGGTGGATTGGAATACCACGTTTAGATAGTGATTTAACCATGGGCCAGATGGAGTGGTCGGCAACTGACAGAGTTTGAAGTTTTTCCTCCACTGATGTCGGCGGTGTGCAGCAAATCACGGCGTACTCTCTGCATAGCTTGTTGTATTCAATGTGCAGGTCAGGCGTTCGAAACGCCTGCCACCGTCGACGGGCAGTATTCTTATTAGAACCGATCGCTTTAGCCCTGCAGGGGGGTCCATGTACGATGGCGTTGGCCCGGGTAGTCCTGGGAACTGCCGTATCAAATGCTGAAACGACACTAGTCTCAAGATGAAGAAGACATCTTCAATTCTCTTAGGATTTATCAACAGAGGCACTGGGTTGCTCAGATTTTGGGTCACAAGCTGACGGAAAAGGTCCCAGTTGGCCCCTCTTGTAGTCTGGAACTGTGTGTGTAGAGGATATAGGGGAGTGTTCCCCAGGATCAGAAGTACTGGATCATGGTCCCAGTCAACGCCTGGAGCGTTGGAGGTCGTAGGATACTCTGACATTCCTGAGTATGGCAATGTCCAGAACACCGCGGTCGTCCTATTTTTAAGGTGGAAATATGTTGGATCGACAGGGCCAAACAACAGTGTAGCCAAAGTCCACGGAGTGTGCCAGTAGTTGGGCACCCCTATGGTTTTCTACAACCGAGTTCCAGTGCTTATGCTTTGAATTAGGTCGCCTGCACAACAGTGGGTGTGGTTCCTGGAAAGAGTCCCTCTATATCCGGGAGGTGAATGCTTCCTCGAGGGGGGGTGGTAGACGGATATCAGTCGGAGAGGTCCTCCCAGCGAGGTCACTTCTACTGCAGTGCTTCAAGGAGTTTGGCCCGGGGTTGGAAGGGCCAGCTGATGATGGTTGATTTCGTTTGCTACTAGAATGGCTGTTCCCCCACCTCGACGTGTTGTTGTAGCTGTTGGGCGGTCAGTTCTAATGACAGAGTATCCTGGAACTGTCCACTTCTGGTAGGGTAGAAGGTGAGTTTCATTTATCAGTGCAATTTCAATTCGGTTGATTTTTAAAAGGTGTAACAGTTCTGGAGTTTTTGCAATTTCGCCTCCATTGGCGTTCCAAAACAAAATAATAAGCTTCCGGGATTTAGGGGCCATGTTGGGTACATTTAGCTAATTCGACTAGCATGTCAGCCAATGTATTTAGGATAGGGCTGGGATTTTAAATTTCCTTGACTGCTTCAACGATGCCCCTTTAATATTCCCGATCTTTGGGCTTAGGGCGGCGTCGGAGGGCGCGGTATGATTTGGGGAAATTTGTAGGATGGTTGCGATGAGGGGTTGGAGTGGTTTCTCGCTGGTGAGGACGAGGAGTTGGCTGCTGTGGTTGCTGTTGTTGTATGATAGGGAACTGTGAGTATCCTGATTTGTTGTTGCAGAGGCATATGAGACGCCAGGACGTGCGTATATAGAGGTTAGTTCGGCGGAATAACGAGGGTTTGTTTGCCTTCTTTGACAGGCGACGTCCTGAGTTGTGCGAGGTGGGGGCCTGTGGTCACAGGCCTTTTGGTACGTGGGCAGCGACGGGAAGAAGCCGGATGGTCTCCTCCACAGTTAGCACAGGTTGCTGGATCGTTGGTGGTTTAGTACAGGAAGTGGATTTTATGTGTGAGTGCGCACTTGAAACATGTTGGCGGTAGATGGCAAAAGGTGAGCTGTGGCCATACATTTGACAGTTTTAGCACTGCCTAGGTCCCTGCGGTCCTCTGTACTTTTCGACAGTTACGCGATGGTGGCATACGCGTCAATTGAATGGATTGATTTCCATTTTCGGGGCCCACAGAAGCGGACGACACGACAAAGAGGGCATCGGTCTACGCACACCTTCCACGGGACGGTGGAACAGTTGTTGAACATCTGCAAATACGAAGTTCTGGTTTTGAAATCTTCTTTTATGTCGTCTATGTCGACAGTTGCTGATAGCCCACGCATTACAACCTTTTTCAGGCGTTTTTCAGCAGTGGGGAAAGTATAGAATTGAATGTTTTGTTCTCGGAATGTTACTTCCAGGGCTTTATAAGTTTGAATATCTTCTGCTTTTTACTCTAAACGAGTCTTTCGTAGAAGAAAGAGTGACACGTCCAGTGGTGGATCGTCGAACCAAGTCCATCATGACTCGATAGTTGGGGACGCCAAAGACAGTGATTGGGGGAACACGCTCCGTTTTTTGGGAGTGTGTCGCCTGGGTAGTTACATTTGTGGCAGTATTAGTTTTATGTGAATTGTGTCTGTTGCTGTCGTCGGATCCCGAGGAGGAGATGACGTCACCGCTAGGTTGACGTCCATTTGATCGTCCAAGTCCATCTCGTCGTCGCAGATAACTCTTGGTCTAGCAGACTGCGTATGTTGGTAGGGTCGTTTTGGAGGGGGCGAAACGGTTTGACAGGGGGATTCCATGTTGAGGTTGGGAGGTGGAATGCGGGAAGTCGATGGCTGGCAATTAAGATGCTGTTGTCTGCTTTTTTTTGAAGAGTGTGCTTCTCACTATTCCTCTTCGTTTCTGTTTTTGTCGTTTTGCTGCGGAGGCAGAAGTGGTTATAATGGTACTATGGATTTGAGTTGTGATATGTTTGGTTTGCTAAACATATTATACGTAATAAGGTATGCAATATTAGGTTGTAACGTACCTTGGTTTTATTGTGGATCGCACATTACATGAATCAATTACATTAGAACTAGCAAGGCTTGGCGTGGTGGGCAGCCATGTTTAGGAGAATGCGCTAGAGAGCGTAGTTCATAGTTTTAAAGTATAGGGGGCAGCAGTAAACAACTCGGAAGTGTCTATAAATATGGCGCAAGGTTTGAATACACTTCACACCTTTCCCTTGGGTTTAAGACCATAATATTAGTAAGATTATTATTTTTGCTGAATACTACACAATACTACGACTATCACTCATAAGGTAGATTGTCTGATTGACAATCTACAACTATGGTTGTACATAATAAGGAATTAGATGTTATTAATGAGATACATGCTAAAAATATTAGGGATATAAGCTAAATGTTATAACTCAAAATTTGCAAATGAAATCTTTAAGCAAATTCTTAGGGCGTTGAACCTTTCGGGTAGAATGTCTCCGTCCTGGAGGTCCAGGTGAGCCTCTGTGCCCACTGGTACTAGGTTCACCTAGTCCCGGATCGGAATGTACTGGTGAGCCTCTGCGCTCACTGGTACTAGGGTCACCTTGTCCCGTATCGGAATGTCCTGGTGAGCCTCTGCGCTCACTGGTACCAGGGTCACCTTGTCCCGTATCGGAATGTCCTGGTGAGCCTCTGCGCTCACTGGTACCAGGGTCAGCTTGTTCCAGGTCTCCATTCGTCGTAGGTACCTGGTCTGTCCACCCTTGGTCTGCTGGGGCATTGAATACTGGTAATGCACTTCCAGCGTTGACAACTGGTGGCGTGTCATGCTCGTGGAGTCCTGAGCCGATACTAGTGGTGACATTTGCGTACTTGTCCTCGTTCGTACAACGTGCACGCATCTGGTCCACGTGTCGTTGTAGTTATGCTGGTTCAACCCAATGACATGGTAGTTACGAGGTCCTTCCACGGAAGATACTGTTGCTGCAATCCATGCTGGTCCACTGTTACTGTAGTTTCGGACGTAGACTGCATCTCCGACATGGAAAGTACGACCCCCAGCAGGAGGACTGGTTCTGGGCTGGTTGGTAGTTGTGTGATCAGGATGCAGCGCATCCAGAACTGTCCGAATTCTTCTCCCCATAAGGAGTTCTGCTGGGCTTTTCCCGGTTACTGTGCTCGGCGTGCTGTGTTGAGTCAACAGGTGCCTCGCAATTCTGTATTGGATGTCTCCTCCCTCTGAAGAAATCTTCTTTAGTGTTGTCTTGACAGTTTGCACCACTCGTTCTGCTTGTCCGTTGGTTGCCGGATGGTATGGTGCAATGGTCACGTGACGTACATGATTGTTTGTAAGGAAGGTCTCAAACTCTGTTGACACAAATGAAGTACCGTTGTCAGACACAAGGGTAGTAGGTAAGCCGTGAGTGGCCCAGAGTGCGCGCAAGTGGCGGATCACTGCTGTTGAAGTCATGGATGACACCACTCGAACTTCAGTCCACTTAGAGTATGCGTCGACAACGATAAGGAAAAACGTGTGTCCTTGGAATGGTCCGGCAAAGTCCACATGAATCCTACTCCATGGGTTTCCGGTGGTAGGCCATGGTATGACTGGTGCTTTAGCCGGTGCGTGTTGGTGTTCTTGGCAAACGGTGCATGCCTTCACATAGGTCTCAATGTCTTTGTCCATGCCTGGCCACCATACATATGTACGGGCAAGCGACTTCATAACAACGATGCCAGGGTGGCACTCGTGTAAGATGTGTAGGACATTTTTTCTTGCGGTTACTGGTATCACCACTCTGTTGCCCCAAATTAGGCAGCCATTATATACGAACAATGCGTCCTGCCGTACAAGGTAAGGTTTGAACTCTGCTTCTGTTTTGGGTTTAGACCATCCATGTAGGGTGAAATGGATTACTGACTGTAGCACCTTGTCATGGAGAGTGAGGTCAGCTATGTTAGCTGCATTGAGAGTCGGGTGTCTCGCTGCTTCTAGTAACAAGATCTCATGTAGCGGTGGTGCTGGTGCGTCCCTGTCAGCCAGTTGAATCGGTAGTGGTAGGCGACTTAGCGCATCAGCATTGCTGTGTGCTTTGCCTGGTCGGTATATGATTTCGTAATCGTAGCCTGCAAGCATGAGAGTCCAACGCAGCATGCGTGCAGACAAAACATCTGGTATAGGTTTCCTAGGGTTGAACAGGCTTACTAGTGGTTGATGATCCGTGATGATGGTAAAATGCCGGCCATAGACATACTGGTGATAATGTTTCACCCCATAGATGATGGACAAGGCCTCCTTGTCTATTTGTGAATAATTCACTTCGGCAGCTGTGAGCGTCCTGGAGCCATACGAGATAGGTCTCTCCGTTTGGTCTTCAAACGTGTGTGAGAGAACTGCCCCAACGCCGACTGGGGATGCGTCACAAGCCAGAACAATATGTCGCTCATTGTCGTAATGGGTTAGTACATCCCTGCTGGTGAGGATTTGCTTGGCATCCTCGAATGCTTGTGCAGCCTCCAAAGTCCATGATAATTCATCTTTGGAATTTGTTACACTGGCTGCTAGACTGTACAGAGGTTCAAGTTTGGTAGCTCGTTGCGGTATGAATGCATTGTAGAAATTAAGGAATCCTAAGAAGGATTGTAACTGGCCCTTGGTTTTAGGCTTCAGTGTGTTGCGAACAGCTCTGATTTTATCATCTGTTGGACTAACCCCTCCAGCATGTATGCGAAAGCCTAAAAAACTCAACTTCGGGTGCACCAAAAATACATTTCGCACCATTGAGTCTGATACCGTGGTCTAGCAGTATAGTTAAGACTATACGTAGCCTCCTGTCATGCTCTTCCTTGGTAGCTCCGGTAATCATTATATCGTCTAAGAATGACGTAACTCCCTCCAAATCGGCTAACATTATGTCCATTTCTCGTTGAAACACCATGGTGCGCTTGAGATCCCATACGGCATGCGATTTACCCCAAAAAGACCTCGATGTGTATTGATTGCTAGTATTTCTGAAGTTGTCTTGTCCACTTTTATCTGTTGAAAAGCTGTAGCCAGATCAAGCTTCGTAAACATCGTACCCCCACTCAAGGTTGAGAGTACAGAGGATATTGTCGGCAAGGGGTACCTATCTGGTAATAGATTAGAGTTAACCGTTGAACGGTAGTCCCCACACAGACGTACTGCACCATTCCCTTTGAGTACTACTACAACGGGGGTAGCCCATTTAGAATACTTCAGAGGGTAAATAGCTTTCTCGGTTAGCAATCGGTCAATCTCCTCCTCAACTTTATTTACCAGTGGGAATGGTACGCGCCTTGCTTTTAAAAACACAGGTGTATGCCCTGGTTGTAGAGGTACTGATACGGGTGGTCCCTGGTAATGACCTAACCCTTCCTTGAAAAGCTCAGGGAATTCTACTTTCGGGTTCACGTCGGTGCTTTGGCCTGTGCATTGTTCTTGCACTTGGTTTATGCCGCTGATATTAATGCCTAGGGTCTTGAACCAATTTCGGCCTAGAAGACTGGTCCCCGCCCCTGCCACAACTACTAGAGGTAAGCGGTGGGTAGTGTTCCTATGGCAAACTGTGACTTGAGTCACTCCTAGAACCTTCAATGACTCTTGAGACCAGGTCGTTAACCCCAAGTCTGGTGGATCTAGATCCGGTTTCCGGTTACCCCATAGATTAAGGTAAGTGTTTTCCGACATAAGAGAAACACCCGCTGCGGAGTCTACCTCCATTGGTAGGAGTACCCCGTCCACCGTCAGTGTGATAATATATTTACCGGTGCTTTCGAGCGAGTAATCTACTTTGTTTATTACGTTCAAACTCATAAGATCATACATATTGGTAGTGTCACTGGACCCACTGGTGACGCTAAGTTCATTTACCGCCTGATTACTCCTTGGTTGTTGAGTGTGTTGGGCTTGCTTATGCGAAGAATACCCCCTTCCATTTTTCTGTTTTGCTTTACAGACACTAGCAATGTGGCCTACTTTTTGGCAAAAATGGCATGTGGCATCTATAAATCGGCAAGTCTGTCCCTGATGGTCAGAGCCACAGCGCATGCACGAACTGTTCTGTTGGTGTGGTTGTCGGTGAGCTACCGGTCCTGGCTTAGCCCTATTGCGATTTTGATATTTAGGCCTAGTGTTTAGTACTGCATGCACTTCGGTGTTCTGGGACCCTGCTGTATTATCGGTACTAAGCCTATCGCTATTGTGCATTTTCATTGCCGCCATGTTGCGTTCAGCAGAATCGCAGGCAGTACACATGTCTAGCGTTCGCTTGTATGTCAAGTCTGTTATTTCTAGAAGCCTACGTTGAAGGGATTCGTTCGTTGTACCAATTACAAGCTGGTCTCGTAACCGGTCTTTTAGGTCGTTATAACCACAATGTTGGGCTATGGTACGTAGCTCAGATAGGTAATCTAAGAGAGATTCTCCCTGCTTTTGGTGTCTACGGTGAAATTTAAAACGTTCCACGATAAAACCCATGGCTTGACATCGAACTTATTTTTTATTATGATTATCAGTTGCTCGTAGGTTTTGTCTATTACATTCTCTGGTGCAATGCTCGATTGTAATGCATCATATGATTTAGCACCTATAAGTGTAAGAAGGATTGCTGCTTTACGGTCCGATTCCGTAATAGCATTTGCTTTGAAAAAGCATTCAAGTCTCCCCTCATAGCTGGTCCAGCTAATTTTTTCGGGATCGAACTGGTCGACGGCTCCCAATAAAGCCATAATACTAAGGCCTAGCGATGCCTTTGAGTAGCCTTTAAATCTGGTGACCTGGTAGGCCTAGGGCAATAGGTTGATGCACGTAGGCCTAGGCCTAGGCTTTAAAGCACATGGTAATTTGTCTCGAGCCTAGCCTTACACGTCGGTAAGATCCGATCCTGCGTCGCCACTGATATGTTTGGGTTTGCTAAACATATTATACGTAATAAGGTATGCAATATTAGGTTGTAACGTACCTTGGTTTTATTGTGGATCGCACATTACATGAATCAATTACATTAGAACTAGCAAGGCTTGGCGTGGTGGGCAGCCATGTTTAGGAGAATGCGCTAGAGAGCGTAGTTCATAGTTTTAAAGTATAGGGGGCAGCAGTAAACAACTCGGAAGTGTCTATAAATATGGCGCAAGGTTTGAATACACTTCAAGTTGAATCTTGTTTTGTTTGTGCATGATACTGGGCTACCAAGTTTTGTGGTAGCGAACCAGTTATCTGAGTGCTAGTGGACGGGGGTGGGCTGGGAGTCATGACGGTTGTCAGTGTACTTGCAATAGACCGATTACTTTATCTCTAGCAAGCGCCTACTTGGCGACATGCCAGAGGGCAAAGTCCACACTAGTGGAGTGACTCGTAGCTCTGCTCCTGCTGTGAGTTAGCCAGTAATGATGTAATGCTATGGCTGCTTATAATAATAACTACGCAAACTCTTAGTTATTATTAAACTAAGAGCTGTTAAGTTAAGGCTGTATATAATGTCAGTATGAAAACAGTCGCTATGCGGCTGTAGGCACGTGACAGTAGTATTCTGCTAATGGATTGTATCCAAACTTACGGAATATGCGTTGATGTCGCGGCTTGTTTACGTAGCACGGCACTGAACACATCCGTTCGCTGCGAGCTCTGACTCGCGAATGACCACCATCTCCTTCCCATTCCACCCAATGGAGGATCTGGAGAGGGGGAAAGGGGAGGGGCGATCCCCCCTTGATTCTCAGGGCGGGTTATATTTTGATGATAACATTCCGAACTGTAAGGTAAATCTAATAAATCATATTGAACTACCCTCTCTAAAGGCATTTAAACACGATGAATGTGACGTGAACATGCAAAGGGGCGATGCCCATCCCAACCCTCCCCTAGCACCTGTCTATCATTTCCGTAAAAAGTAAACTGTAAACTAATCCACAAAAGCCAGGAGCAAATATCAAATACTGTTTTTAAAAACACCCTCCTCCACTCCACCCCAGGCAAGTCCAGCTACCTGGCTGGCACCATTGCACCCTCCCTACCATAACAAAATAGATACATATCAGGTCTACTAGTGATTGTTTATATATTTTTTTAAATTGTGTTTCCACATTACCTACATTAACGTAACTTTACCGTAACAAAAAAAACATAATTTCTAATGGTTACAAAATGCCAATGGGCCCTTCCGCCCGGTGACATTGGCAACCACTCACTCCCCCAGCCCTAATTACTGCCCTCCTCTAAACACTATCTAAATTCCCTCAAAGACCCACTAGATGCAACATCCCCAGACAAGTCATTCCACTCCCTACAGTTCTTTCCAAGAATCAAACACCCGTGGAAAACGTAATTTATCAAAAACAAATTCAGAGGTACTGTTAAAATATACTAGGAAAACGCTTAAGTCCCGCCGCGTTGTTGGATGAGCGTATATGGTGCATTGAGCTGCCATGTGTTACGCGGATTTCTGTTGTTCTGTGAAAAAATCATTACTTAGTCGAAGAATTTTTTATTAAATTAAATTTAATAAAAATTAACTTTATTTTTTTAATTAAATTAAATTAAATAAAAAGTTACTTAATTTTTTTAAATTTAATCATAATTTTTTAAAAAAAAAATCGTAAAATTGCAATTTTATAAGAAATAATTATTCGATTGCGTTCAAATTTAACACGAATATATAAATTCATGAAATTAAGGTTCTGTGAAAAAATCATTACAAAGAATAAAGCATGTAGGTGTTATAAATCAAAGAATTGTTTTAAAAAAGAAAAAACCCGTAAAATTTCGATTTTCATGAGAAATAATTTTCGATTACGCTCAAATTTCACACAAATATCTTAATTCATAAAATTAAGGTTCTGTGAAAAAATCATTACAATCGGATAAAGTATGTAGGTGTTATAAGTCGAAGAATTTTTTTTTAAATCGAAAAAAATCGTAAAATTGCGATTTTTATGAGAAAAAATTTCCCGATTGCGCTCAAAAACGTGGCAGTTCTAAGTTCAGAGATTTCGAAGGCCTCCATAAAATTTCATCGCAATTGGAGTATCGGTTTAGCCGGAATCGTGCTGACAAACACACAAAAATACAGGAAAAAAAAAGAAAGAAAAAAAAAACATTCCGGATTTTTTTCTCCAGTGTAGTGAAATGGAATCTTCGCTTCGCTCGCTTCGCTCATCCAAAAAAAAACAAGCATATTTCCTCGTCCCCTCCTTACCAATATATATTTTGTGTAATGTACAAGTCGATCTGGTGAATAAATTATCTTATCTTATCTTATCTTACCACCTTTCTAAAAAGAGTTCCTATGCAGTATGCACAAGTGTGTGTCTTTACCACATTACATCAGTTACATTGTAAAAGTCTGTGATTACACCACACAAACACTATCCTATCTTGTATTAGCAAAGAGGTTTGTAATTGTAAATTGCAATTATGTTGCAATATTACACGTACCGGTACTAGTTTATTTACAGCATCACATGATTTTCAGGGTGCGATTTATTTGACGGCTTGGCAGAGGGGGGGGGAAGTATAGTATCTGTGTGGGCTGTAAGGGGTCTGGGGCAAAGCCCCAGCCGCAGGAGGCTAAATTTTTTGGTGTATTATTGCCCTCGAGATGGCCTTAGAAGCGATCTGAGGAAAATTTTGGGGGTATTATTGCTCTAGATCACTCCACTCTGAGGTATTATTTTGAAAGGAACATGTGTAAATCGACGCATTATTTATTAACAGTCTACGAGATGACGATAGATGATATGAGAAGAGATGGGAATCCAGAGGTGGGGATTTAGCCATCCCCGGCGGGGATACCTTTCAGTAAAACAGAGCCAGGGATGAAATTACCAGAGGGGATATCCCCCCCCATCCCCACCGACCGTCAATTCACACACTGCATGTAATCCCACAGCTGCTCAATACAATACAATACAATACAATACACATAGTTTTGACACCCCTGTTTGCCGGATGCGAGCCGAACCTCGGACGGGATAACAAAGTGATAAGGTTGGTACCGCGATAAATGTGTATTTCTTGGGAAGTACTGGTCTGTAACCACTGGGAACTACTTGGCAGTTGGCCCGTTTCCTTCGGATTGGACCACGTAATGCAAGTTGCAGCGTTGCAGTACATGAGAGAGAGAGAGAGAGAGAGAGAGAGAGAGAGAGAGAGAGAGAACACGCCCACATTCGAATTCCACTCCACCAGATCAATCACACTCTCCACACAAGAAAATATTTACACACTTCCTCACAAAAGTAGTCATCAGTACATTACATGCGCTATTCTCTATATATTGATAATCTCCAACAATAAATACAAAATGCCAAATCATATTTTGTTATTCATGACGTGACCTCAAAAATATTTTCTGGAGAAATCCTTTCATTCCCTTGATGAGTTCATACACCCCTTCATTTAAATTTGGTAATGTTTTCATACAAATAATTATTTGTATTGAAATTGAAATTATAAACGATCTTATTTGTGTATTTTATATTATATACACAAAAATACAAACACTTGCGAAAAAGGCGGCTAATCACAAAACGGGGAATACAAAAATGGCTCATCAACATTAATTTAAAGGAATGATCAAATATAATCAGTCACAGCCTGCTGGATGACAGATTTGACCAATGTTTGGGTTTTCGGAATGTCCGGATGTCCCCCCCCCCCTCTCAAACGTAGTGGGGATTATAATCCGACTGATCGTTTAGTTAATAGGCTACTCCATGCATGGATTTTAAATGTTGATTAACAGATTGAAGTTCTCCCACGTGTATCTTGAAGTTGTTCTCGGCGAAAATCCATGCCCACGACGGGATTCGAACTTGACCCTAGCTATTGATTTACTACGTTTACATGCAGTTTTGAAAACTCAAAACGTTTTGAAATCGTTTTCAAACCTGCATGTAAACGTAGTAATTGAAGGAAGTGCCGATACAGTTTTAAAAACAAAACGTTTTGAAATCGTTTTCATGTAAATATCGGAATCTTGCCAAGTTACGCCACTGCATGATTGATGGAGTATAATAAAATTGTACGATACTGCAACCCCAGCTTACCGGTGGTTGTACCGGGCCCGGCTTCCGTAGAACTCCCAGCGATGCTGGTAGCTGCCGACTTGCCCTTAGATCGCTTCCACGACGACGTCAATCCGTCGGTTTGCGATTGAGAGTGACGTTTCCGTGAACACGAAGGAATACTCAACACTTTAGAACTGTCTTCGTCCTAGCTTCCATCCTGATTGTGAATTATTCGTCTACAAATACACCAACAATAAAACTAATGAACGCGGGACTTTTTCCAGTTTCTAGGCTCAAGTTCACAACCCAGTTCGTCTATTTTCATTGTTGTTGTTGACTGGTGCGCTTGCAAGGACAAAACTGTCAACCAATCACCACCACCACCTTGCCACCACGTCGCTTGTGTCAGCGAGGGCGAGGGCAGCCGTGGTAGAGGGCCCGTACTTCAAGGAAAGGACTCTGCTCAAGACATCGTAGAGATAAAATAAAATAAATAGACCTACATTCGAATTTGCATCTGTATGTTTTATTGTTTTTTCCCTTTTTTATGTTTACAAATTAGTTACTTTCTTTTTTCGGGAAGTTTACTGTTTAATCTAGGCGGCCGTGACAAATGCGCGGGAACATAGACATCCTATATAATTGGCTAGACCTGCAGTCGGTGGTCAGGTCCACTTCCGGTACAATTGGAAGCCATCTTGAATGGGTGAGTTTGCATGTTAATTAGATGGGAGCGATTAATCGAAAAAATATTTTTAAAGATGGCCGCCAGTTTGGCAGGTGAGCATATCAGACTTTAACACCAAATGATTACTAAATTCCCTTATGCAATAACTTTGCATTGTTTCTGTTTGTTCAATACTATGCTGCACAAGCTAAAACCATATCAAACAATCCAGTAAAGTACTTTATTGCATTAAAAAAGCATCAATTAAAACGCCAAACCGCCATCTTGAATGGGTGAGATTGACGCTTCAATTTGGTACACTCGCGCCTGTGCGGCGGGATTGGAGACTGCGTATCTAGCCTACTATAGGTGTTAAGATATCTATGCGCGGGAAATACACTTTCGTGAAAATATAAGCCACTTTGGACCATTCGTTCGCTCCAGTTTTGATTAAGGGCTCGTCAACCGTTAAGTCATAATGCGCCACTCTTAGCCTATAGAGAGGGGATATGGGGAGGAAACTCTCAAGTTGGTCATAACCATTCACGGATAGGGGGAGGAAGGGGGGTTCTCACGTCGTGGTCGTCATCGTTTGTGGTGTCATGGTCGTCGGGATGGTCATCGTCTGGAAGGGGGAGGTGACCCCGACGATTGCCAGAGTTCGCCTAGTTTCAGGAGATAGGCTTTGCCTCTTTTGTCGCCTTTTGTTTAGCAGAGCCATGCTCAGGGCTAATTCTCTTTCTACCCCAGGCCCCGACGGGGGTATATATTACTTTTTTAAATTTAAACATTTTTCTTGCCAAGAATAATGTCAGATGAAGATCGATCTATTATTCTTTTGCAGAGAATGTATGAAAGAAGGATTGAAGAGCGAAGAAGAAGACGGAAGGAAGAGATGGAAGGATACCATAGCAGGAGACTTACAGGCAAGAGGAGAGAGCTGGGAAGATGTGGAAGAGATACGATTGTGAGAGGACAGATAGAAGTGGAAACATTTGGTTGCTAAACCCAATCTGACTTAGTGACCCTGCCAGAAGCAGCAAACGGCGATGAATAATGATGATGATTATAAATATTTGTGAACAACAGACTAATCATATTTCTTATGGATGCGATAATAAGACAATCTCCTTGTTTGAGTTATTATATTCGGTTATAAATAGAGATACAAGAACGCGGGGGATACCCCACAAAACCGGAGGCATCGCAATCGCCGTCGCCGAGTCCGCATAATTAATCAGGCGGCCGATAAGATATTTGAAGAAAATATTATTCGAAATATTATCCACTTTACGACTAAAGTCCTTTGCAAGTAAAGAAAGATCCCAGGTATCAAGAAATTTCCCCTCCTCGTTACCACCTCCACTCGGCACGGGTGACAGTGCTCGCGAGACGTTGGAATGCGGTAGGCCACATGACCCATTCATCCAGGTGTCATTGTTAAGAAATGAATTTTTTGATGTAGTTAAAATGTTATAATTTCTCATTTATTTTCAAATATATGGAATAATTATGTAAAATTAATGTAAAATAAACTTTGTATTTTTAAAATAGCTTGAAAATCGTAATTATTCTGATCGTAACCATGAAGTTACAACTAACTCTAATTACGGCAGTTTTCATGCTATTTTTAAAATACAAAGTTTATTTTATATTAATTTTACATGATTATTCCATATATTTGAAAATAAATGAGAAATTATAACATTTTAACTACATCAAAATATTGATTTCTTAACAATGACACCTGGATGAATGGGTCATGCGGCCTACCGCATTCCAACGTCTCGCGAGCACTGTCACCCGTGCCGAGTGGAGGTGGTAACGAGGAGGGGAAATTTCTTGATACCTGGGATCTTTCTTTACTTGCAAAGGACTTTAGCTCTGTTTCCTGGCCCGTCCATCAATAACAAACACGATCCCTAAAACTTAGTATACACACAGTGAAAATAATTATCAATACCGGTACCTTAGAAAAGGCATGATGTAGCGGATTGTAGCCTGTCCCAGTTCAGTCCATAGGAAGTGAGTAAAGTTTTATTTCCAAAGCATATAACCTAAACCGTTGAGTGAATCAGTGGCGGATCCAGGGGAGGGGCGGTAGGGGCGATCGCCCCCCCCCCCCTTGATCCTTGAAAAGCTAAATTTTATTCTATAATGAATATGTTCAGCCACCAGTCAAATCGTAACACATCTATAACTTCATAGGTTTTGAAGGTCCCATGAAAATTTCAGCATGATCAGAGTAGCCATTTGACCGGTAGAGCGCGAGCAGACAGAAAAAAAACACTTCAGCTTTTTTTCTCAGGGGAGCGAAATTAAAGTCTTTACTACTCTCATCCAATAACACTTATTTCAACACTGATTTTCAAAATGTGAGGGTATAGAAACACCTGAGCGATAGCGATTATGGACTTACCTTCCTCCAGGGCCTATTTTAGTGAGCACCTGCATATAAAATATATTGAAATATACCCTCCCTAAAGCCATTAAAACTCGTTTTTGAAAAAAGGGCCTCAAAAATTTTTCCCTGCGGGGCTAAGCTGGGGGGCTGTGCCCCCAGACCCCCCGTGTGGTGCGAGCTAGGTCGCCCCCCCTTTGAGGGGGCCTGGATCCGCCCCTGGAGTGAATTACAAAACACTTTGTGATGACCTCAAAGTTTATGTTGTCGGGGATCTATTTACTTACTCCCAAACAAATTAATAAACTTTTTTATTGAGGTTTTTGGAAAAGATGCATTTGCTGTAACAAGCACACTCCACAATTTCTACCCTAAAAATAAGTAACTTCATAATTAATGGAATAATTAAATAATATAACCTTAGTTTGTACATATAACAAGTTTATGTCCATCTCATCGGAAATAAAATGTGTATTTTCTTGCTCACCTCCCGCGCATGTGGAAGATACGTGTGGACGTGTGGTGTGGTGTTTGCACTAAAGATGTCTGAAAAGTTGGCAGAATGAAAGAAGGGTAAATAAAAGAGCAGAACACATTTTGAAATTTTTGGACTGGACGTCTGCCTCAGAATCAACAGTTATATTCAAATTCCCTAAACTGAATCTAGTCATTGGTTCAAAAATTACATTTACATTAGCGGTTTTATATAATTTTCTGGACACTTTAGTTTTCAACTTGCATTGCAAGACTTTCTGACCAGACAGTACAAAATTTGTAACTTGTACCGGCAGTCAAGATAAGTCGTGCAACGAATTTTCCCTTGTCATAATTTTGAAGATAAAGCCATTGATTAAAGAAGGCTTATTATTCAGCGAGGTTATGACAAGTAAATAATATTCCGCTCCTTAATTATTAGTCCCTTATTCTCTCTGTCAACTTTTGCGACATCTTGAGTGCTGCGAGTGCATTACTTTTCTTTTGAAATCATATTAATATTATTATGGAATTTACATTGTCTGGCTTCACGAAGCCTTCAAGTACCAAACCAAGTACGACGTACGCAACGCAAGCTGAAGCACTGTATGAATTCTTGGAATCTTGGGTATAGAGGGTGGGGGTTTTCTCTGCTCTGCTGGGATCTGCCATATGCTTGATAACTCGAGATTATCTTGCGCACGTGAGTCAACGGTCAAACAACAATGTTATCTCCTCGGTCCTCGACAAGCAGCCGTCAGCGAGATACTGCTAATAACAAAGATATCGTTGGATAATGGATCATGACTAATAATAGTCCTAACTAAATAGAGACTAATCAATCAGCAAACAAAAGATATTAGAAACTGCGTCATCTCACACACGCACACGCACACGCACGGAAACAACAATGTTATCTCCTCGACAAACAGCAGTCAGCGAGATACTACTATTGAGTATAACCATCCTTGGATGGTTATATACTCAAGATACTACTTGGCATAATTGCCGTACAAGTCTTGTAATACGCTTATATGCAAAGTTCTACAATCTTAATAGTAATAAAAATTAATTAATAAATAGTACGAAAACAATATCACTAGCAAACAAAGCCGCGGTGCACACGTACAGCAAAGCAGAGTTTTAGCGTTTTAGGATGTTACCCACCCAGCCTTCATGAAACACGAAATGTATTTGAAAACGTTTATGATAGGCATTCGGTGGCATACGTGTTGCAAATTCATCTTTCGCCTAGCTTTCTTTGTTTGGATGTAGTCACGGGTCGAAGTGATTTTATGAATAGGGCGCAAATGTAGAAGACTATTATATAATATACAATCGTCACAATATAATTATTTCAAACTTAGCTTCATTGCATTTCATTATGTTTCAAACACTCCCGTAGCTGTACTAGATTTTATGTTAATCTATATCCAGATTTAAAAAAAAAACATCTCATTTGGGTATCGAACCCCTGTCTCCCGATTGCTTAGGGGTAAAGCATTCGACCGGCAGTCGGGAGACCGGGGTTCGATACCCCGCTGAGATTTATTTGGTAATTTCTGGATTGATTAACATTTAAAACAATCATTATGTCGTGCGCATTTATGTACTTAATTTTATTTGGTTGTCCTCCTTTGTTAATAAGTTATTATAACTGATGAATAGGATAGAGAGACGAAAAATAAGTTTTGCTCCTGCGTTTAAATTAGATCTCAATGCGTTTGAGTGTGGAAGGATTTGTAGCGTTGTTGTATACGTGGTGAGATCATACTGGGCATCATACAGTAATAAAATAATCATCATCATCATAATTATATTCATAATATTATCATTAGTAAAATATGTCGACTACGCAATATGTGCATGGCTCTGGTGTGCAGACTATTTCAGACAAAGAATATCTCATTAAAAATGCCAAAGTGCTAGTGGCCAGCAATGTTTGTAGAAGACACAACAAAGTCTCCCTTCTCTCTCCCACACCCACTCACACTCCTGCAGCGTCTGCATTCGCAGCACAGCTGCCTGTGACTCATGCAGCACTAGCAGGACCGCAGCCGCGATATGAAGTTCAAGGAAGTTCCAGGAATTTTCATTAGCATTTCGCAACGACGAATAAATAACAATGTCTTGTTTGCATTACGAGAATAGGGCGGGACCAGACGATTGCAAATTAAATTCAACATAACAACCAGAATATTGCTTGTGTAAGTTGTAAGTCCTCGGTCATTAGCGATCCGTTAGACCGCAGACAATCATAAAACAATTAGTTATTGTCGGCTGGTTTCAAGATTCAAATAAGAAATTTACAAGCCCCGTGTTTCCCGCAATATTTTAAAAGATTATTTATTATAATAATACAATCATAATAATAATAACATATCCCCATTTTTTCTAGCATTATTAATTTGTGTCCCCTTCATCATCTATTACATTCTTGGTATGTACCATGGTATCTTTGAGTATATAACCATACTTATATACTCAAAGATGGTATGTACCGTATATTGATTTATTTGGGTGGACTAATTTTAAATATTGGCGCAAATTCACTGCCAACTGAAGGTGTAACAAAACATTACGCTAGAGCTAAGCCTTCGTTGATGTATTGCGTTCATATAAAATTGACAAAACATATTTTTAACAAAGATCATAATAACTGATACAATTATTATAGACACGTCAAAACTGTGATGTTTTTCTAACATAGACAATAAATAAAAATAATTTTGAGTTGAAGCGGTTCTAGTGGTATTTCTTTTCTGTCATTTGCGATAGTGCTGCTCTCCGTCGGCGAACCCAATACTACGTGACACTGTTTCCAGTATTTGCTCCTAGAGTGCGCATGTTGCCGGATCATTATTATCAAGTGTGTTAGCTTCAAAATGGAGAAAATCTTCTCGTTTGGACAGAAAGCCTTTATTAGTCGATTCCGAAATGTATTTGCATGTTATTTATATGCCTATTAATCATGCCGATCATGCCCATCGGTAGTGTAATTCAAGTATCAGAGATTTACCATCAACATCCGTCAACGGCCATACCATGTTGAATACACCGGTTCTCGTCCGATCACCGAAGTTAAGCAACATCGGGCGTGGTCAGTACTTGGATGGGTGACCGCTTGGGAACACCACGTGCCGTTGGCCCCAAACTTTTTGATTATTTGGCTCTTTTCTTATTTTATTTCTTACTTTATTATATTAGTATAATTTTTATGTTTTTTTTAATGTTTGGGAAGAGGATTTATATTCACGCCTTTATTCTTGCCTTATCCAATGAAGCCCAAATAACGAAAATCTTTCTCTTCCCAGTTCTGTTTCATTTCTAATTTTTTACCTTCGGGCCTCGGTACAATCGACAGAACAGGATTCAAAACCCGTCTAGACCAGCAATCCTAAATGAAGTTTTTTTACAAGGTAAGCGATTGTCTAACACAATCGTACATCAATCCCTTCCCTATTATTATTAGACAGACATTGATGAAATCATCTCCGCCAGCTTTTAATATATTCTCTACTTTCTACTTTGGCAAGAAATAAGAAGGGAAACTAAAAGGAAGAAGGATGCAAGATAAAATTGATTAAGAGGGATGAAAATAATGAGGGAAGGAAGAACAATCTACCACCGACTAACCGTCAATAGTTTGAGGAGTAACAACAACAACAACAACTGGCTATGAACCATGACGTGACACCTCCAGACTGCAAGAAGACGTTATAGTTACCGGGCAATGTTAATATTCCCGATAACGTTGCTCGGCCAGCTGGCCTCGTTCCCGGATCGTATCTTTGGTCCTGGACTTGGTAGAGGCCTCCGCCTAGTACGGTACACTGACAAACTAGTTTTTCCAGATGTAGCCGTAATGAATAATGATGAACATGAACGACGAACTGAATTTTTGATATTATGCAGTGGGGGCGGAGGGGGGGGGGGTCACAACTCAACTCACAGGAAAATGTGGTCGGAAATTCTCTCGCATCCCACACACTCTCGCCGATTCCAGTCTAGATACTTCAAAAGTCGCGGTCTTTTTTTTTTTCTTATTGATCCCACCGCCTTTAAACATTCTAGTACGCAAAGTCGGCGTGTTATG
>JAMZAV010009870.1:0-19275 GCA_024449915.1 Sweltsa coloradensis
TTTTGAATGCCCAAAAAAATTTTAGAAAAAAATTTTAAAATTTCTTTTTCCCGCCCCCTACGTCTCGACTCTCCGTAAAAAGAGGGGATTGCTAACTTCGTATAGGCCACACACGCCTAATCACGGATTCTCTTAACCAAAAAAAGGTTACCCCCTTATGTGACACATGTGATTCCCTTTAACCGTAATCAATGCTAACAGATGTCCCAAAATATGACCCTTGCGCTGAAATTTGATCTCCCCCAATCATATAAAAACCTTCTATCATATGAAACGGCGAAAAATTTTCAAATTTCTCATCTAAGAATCTATTTAAAAAAATTTAATTCACATCATACACATTTTTTTTTTTTCTTTATTCACATTCTCAACAAAATTTTTTATTTTGCATTATTTCATCATCAATTTATTTTGTTATTTATACACTTAGAAACATCAATCATCAAACATACCTCTTAATCTTCTCATTTACTTTCATTCAACGGGGGAAATTGACCTAGGGGTTGAAGCCCCCATTTTTCTCACGTCGTATCGTCGTTGTTGATTGCGAAACCAATCCCTATAAACACTGTTGCTGCAGTCTGCACTTTCGTGGTCTCGAACAGCATTGTTCTGCGAGAAACCGCGAGTTATTTTTTGGGAAATTTTATATTTGCACAAAACTTTTAAAAGGGGGGGGAAACATTAAACTTTTTTAAAATTTTGTGGTAAAAAATTTTTTTCCGGTTCCTGAGTCCTGACCTGTCAAACTAAATACCTTCATAAATTCAATACCCCAATTAAATCATTATGACAGTTCTAAATATTGGCCCATAGTCCTACTGGGGTACCTACACTATTTGAATTTAGGCCTTCACTTGTTATAATAATTGGCCTGGGACGGGCACTTTAAAAGGGGGTACGCCGGGCTACAAGTGTTGTATTTAAAGTGAATTTAAATGGCTTTGCCGGAGCTTTTACAGTCTGTGATTTTTTATTACTGAGTGTAAAATCAACCGAAGGTCAGCTTCAATAATTATGCCTATTCGCGTAGGGCATCGACGATACCCCCTAAAAAAAAGGCTAAAGTTCTAAAAATCAGTGTGCATTGTGGCGAAGTGGGAGCGCGTTTGAGTTTTACGTCAAAATACGATTTATTTGCAGGATTATAAAAAACTTGCAATCTTTTCAAATACCAGGACAGCTGTAAAACTTGTCAAAACGGGGGCGCCCGGGGTTTTTAAAATTCCGAGGGGTGCTGTAATTTCTTTAACATCAAACCCCCAAAAATAATCATAAATTTGACGAGGAGGGAGTGACTAGGGTACAAAATTTATATCAAACGGCGCTTGTTCTGTTTTTCTGTGCCTGTGTGTTGTGTGTGTGTGATTGTGTGTGCCCTTGTATTGTGTGGTGAAATCACCCAATTGCTGAACAATTACGCTGAAATTTTACAGACATCCGGGACGGCTTAATCATATCAGCTGATCTTTGATCCATTGCGATTTAACCTACATAAATAAAAAAATTTTAAAAAAAATTAATTAAAAACGTTTTTTAAAGTTGTTTTGTGTGTTTGAAAAGTTAAGGTGCTTTGCAAACGGAAAAAAGAATTTAATAGATGATTTAATTTTTTGCGAAAAACCCCAGGATATTTGCAGGGGCATATAATATTAAGTGGTTTTTTTTTTGGGGGGTAAGATAAGGGGAAATAACCAAAAGGTTTTTTTTAGATAAGTTTAATTAATTAAAAAATGAAAATAAAAAAACAAGGGTTTTTTTCTTTTTTGTTTTTTTTTTTTTTTTTTTTTGATTGAATATCAAATGCTGCAGTTTTTTTTCGCTTTTCAATCCATTTTTTATTAGTTATTACTTATCCCTACATTATTTAAAAATTGCATTTTACATTTTGAACTTTGAAAACGGCCATTATATTAACTAAAAGGTTGGGGTGGATCGGGCGATTCATCTACAATCACTCTTATAATTAATGTTAATGACCGTTACAAGTTTCAAAAGAAAAATTACATTTAAATTAAAGTAGGCCGATAAAGTAAATAACCATAAATAAAACGCTAAACGCGAAAGAAAACGCTGCAGGATATTTTAAGTGGTAAAAAAAAACCCCCAAAGACTCTTCATGTCCAAAACCAATAATGTCAATAGTAATTGTGACGTAGCGAGCGAAGCCAGATCCGGAAAGTTTTTTTTTTGGTTGTTTTTGTGTGTTTGTTTAAAACATTCAGGCTAAACCGTACTCCACTTAATAAAATTTTTCTGGAGGCCCCCGAAATTCTTAACTTAGAACTCCACGTTTTTGAGCGCAATCGAAAAATTATTTCTTATAAAATCGCATTTTTAAAGCTTTTTTTCGATTTTTCAAAATTTCTTCGACTTTAGCACCTACATGCTTTACCGATTGTAATGATTTTTTCCAAAACCTTTTTTTTATGAAACAAAATTCGTGTGAAATTTGAGCGCAAACGAAATATTTTTTCTCATGAAAATTATTACAAATTATTATTATTATTTATTTGCTTTAAATATGTCCAAAAAATGTACAAAACAAAGACAGGCAGTCAGAAGAGGGCTTGAACCCCAAACCACATGTGGTGTCCCGAGCCCCCGGGGTCGATATCAACTGGAAGACGAACCTGATCTGCGTTGATTGGGGCAATATTCTGGAGCGAGACCAACTCAAAGTTGGATCTGTGGGCGTTGTAAGTTTGCTTTGTGTATTCTCATCAGAAGCACACTCTATATTTTGTACAGAAACAGGAAAAAGTCTTTATATAAAACCCACTCGGCTGTGTCACTTAGTTACAACGTCAGTAAGCTGTGAAAGAACATGTTCTTCAGTACACACTATATATATATTTCTTGTCACCAGCCGTTTAGGGACTGAAGTTCATTTTAAATTACTTCTCCATTGGGACTCTTCAGGTGGTTAGTATTCTTCTAGAATAGCTATACAAACAAGAACACAAAAGTTACTGGACATTAAGCAACGCAACTCTGGAAACAAGGCCAAAATGTTTAGTTTAATATCTAAATAAATATACATTTTTTTGAAAGCAGAAACAAAATTTGTGGGTAAATATAATATATAAAAAAACTAGTCATAATGGCGAATTCCCCGCAAACAATATAAAAATTAAAATGAAATGAATGGGTCATCAAAATAAGACTCCAAGATAGCGGCAGGTTTTAGTATTCTGAACAGTCAACTTATCTCAATCTAAATGCGAGTATCAACATTGTTGACAAAAGTTACTACATATGGTCACATAACGAGAGTGTTTAAGATGACGTGTACTCTCGTTTCAGGTGGCTGGCTGGGGCTTGACTGAGCATGGAACTCAGAGTGACGTACAGTAAGTACTTGCAGCTGCCATACGTGTCATCAGAAACTTGTTGTTTCAGGTGGCTGGCTGGGGCTTGACTGACATGGAACACACAGTGCCGTACTGAAGTACTTGCAGCTGCCATACGTGTCATCAGAAACTTGTTGTTTCAGGTGGCTGGCTGGGGGCTTGACTGACATGGAACTCACAGTGCCGTACTGAAGTACTTGGCAGCTGCCGTATGTGATTGTCATCAGATACTTGTTGTTTCAGGTGGCTGGCTGGGCTTGACTGAGCATGGAACTAAGAGTGCCGTACTGAAGTACTTGGAGCTGCCGTAGTATGTGTCATCAGATACTTGTTGTTTCAGGTGGCTGGCTGAGGCTTGACTGAGCATGGAACTCAGAGTGCCGACTGAAGTACTTGCAGCTACCATACGTGTCATCAGATACTTGTTGTTTCAGGTGGCTGGCTGGGGCTTGACTGAGCATGGAACTCAGAGTGCCGAACTGAAGTACTTGGAGCTGCCGTATGTGTCATCAGATACTTGTTGGGACTCCATCGAACTAGAACAACAGCATCTGCTCACAGAAGGAAAGTTCTGCGCTGGTTTCGTGAACGAAAGCACGAGTGTGTGTGGCGGAGACTCCGGTGGGGGGATCGTGTTTCTTCACACGGTCTCCAATAAATACTACCTCCGCGGCATTGTCAGCGTTGCTTTTACGCCCTTTGGTCAATCTTCCAGCCTGTCGTGCTACTCCCAGAATTACACGGCCTTTACTAGGCTTTCAAGCTATATAAGTTGGATTCACGAAACAATCCCTGTTTAGATAATTAAATTATTTTGCAATTTGGCATCAATGCAACAATCTGTTAACTGTTATATTACACAAAGCTTATTCTCAGGAAGTAACCGGCTTTGAATCTTAATATAAATAGGGATTGTTTAATAGCCTAAATATTGTTAATTAACCAATTAGTTTATTATTAGTGTAGACTGTAGAGGGAAGAAAAATAGAAAAACTTAAATTGTAAAATTAATATTATATGCTTGTGTACCGGTATGTAAAATAGCAAAATGACAATAAAGCTTTTTACTAATGCTATTACTTCTTACTATTTTCATACACTTTTTTTGCTACAACATGACGACATCCATATTTGTATCCTGTATGAATCTACGGATGAATAAAAACTTGAACTTGAACTTGTAATGTGAATGTATAATGATGATGATTATTGTAAAACCCAAATAATTGTTGAGCAGCATTTTTAATGAATGTTGAATGTTGTGTCTTAATGCTATTGTAATTGTTAAGGGCTGTAAATAGCTCCGAAACTTACGTGGGGCGTAGTCTTACAACCCTAAATAACCGTGTACCGACCGGGATTGAAATTGTATTGAAATTGTAAATGGGATGTAATTGTTGAATTGGGAATGTGGAACAAGCGCGGTTTAACAGCAAATCTCAAATTTCGGGAATCACTATTATTCTAATAATAATATTCTCGTCCTCGTCTAAGATGGTGCATTTCCCCAGATATTCCTGAGATCGACTCCCCCACTGAATCCCCTTAGTAGCGTACGAACAATTAACAGTTAGACAATAAGCGAATATCTCTCGTCTGATAGGTATAAGAACAGTATCTCAAAACCACGACCTCTGGTGTCTTCCATCTTCTCCCTTGTTGCTCCCAGCTCTCCCCCGGAACTCCTGGTTCATATGTTCGCACTTTGACTTCCCAGCTAAGACTCCCTTCACCTCAGCTTCATAACTCCAATACCCGTCCATTGCGGCACATTTCCAAACTTTCTTACTTGAATTTTTTTTTCTTTTTGAAACAGTGGTTGATGTTCCACATACATCACGTTTTGCATGTCCAAAATACAATAACAATTTTAAAAACCTCAAATTGTAATGCGTTGTCTTGTAGTTTTGATTAGGAAGGAGTCTACTCTCGAATGTAATAATTGAGCGAGCGTAGCGAGCGTCTCCACTTGACTCTTATGGCTCGAATGTCTGGGTTTTTTTCTGTTACTGCTTCGATACAGGTCGCACCGTTTCCCTGATCGACCTGAAATTTTGCACACATGTACATACCACCTAGACGGGTTGCTGTATAGTTTTGTGGCAAAATCGCTCAAAAAGTTAAAAAGTTACATTAAAGTTAAATCGAAATTTTTTTTTTTCAATCTAAACGGCGCAAAAATCTGAGGTGGAAAATTTTTAAATGTCCGTCCGACCCCAAAAAATATTTATTTTATTTGTCCGATAAGTAGTGTAATGGAAATTACATTAAAACAAAGTCCCTTTCCCATGGCAAGGGAAAAGTCGCTCAGCTTTTTGGCTAGATAGGGTGAACGGAGGCTCGGATCGAGTTGAAATTTGGACCATCCCAAGCTTCGTTCCCGATTGAATCCCATTAGTTATGTGGCAAATCTTAAAAAGTTATAAAGTTACATTAAAGTTAATCTAAATTTTTTTTTAAAAAAACTAAACGGCGACAAAATCTGGGGGGTAGAAAAAAATCATTTAGAATGTCCTCCGGTCACGAATATTTTAAATTTTTTTTTGATCCAGGTTTTTCACATTTGTTTTCACACAGGCAGTAAAATAGTCTTGGGCCCTCTTAGGGGAAAAAGGCAGTAAAAATGGAATTTTTATCCATTTTTTTACAGATTTTTTAGTATATGGGGTTTTCGTAACCTGTTCTTATTTTAAGGTGTGTATGTAAATTGTTATTAAGTTTTTTTTTGGTTTTTCTTGAAAATTTTTAAAGTTAAAGTTTTGCTTTCATGTCCGATTTTGTTTCGTAAAAACAATCAAAACAATTGGTTGCCACCCCTCAAACTGATAGATGTTGACTTTTCGACCATTCGTGTGTAAGAAGCAAAGTATGTAACTCGAAAAAAGGCCCCATGGGAGTAAAGTCTTTTTGGGTTGCTTCTTTTTCTTTTTTTTAATGCCGCGGGGAGCCCCCGCCATATTGCAAAACCAACATGCTTGTGTGTGACAAAGTTGGCAGGAAAAAGGGGTTTTAAGATAATCTGCGCGGGGTACGGTCGGCTCTCCACAGGACCTGCCTCATAAAAGAATAACAGTTGGAGTGATAAAGAGGTAAATGTTTTCCGAAAAAATAACAATTTCAAAGCTGGACGTGCAGCCTCCCCGAGCTGAATGACTTTTTTGGACCTTCCCGGGAAAAGTGACCAAAGCCCCCTGGGAAACCACCGCGGAGCCTCAGCAAAAAAAAAATGTGTACGCTAATTTTTTTTATGCCCGTTTTTTAAAAGAACCGTAAACGACGCAGACTATGCTTTCTGCTGCCCCCACCGGTTATTTTTGTGGGGTGAATGAGACTGGTTGACCCGGAGTCAAAACCACGAGTTCCTTCCAAGAGACTACGTGTCCTGGGAAGGAAGACAGGCCCGGCCGCGGTGGGGGCGTCCTTCTAGCGTTCGCCCCGCACCTGCAGAAAAAGCGCCTCGGTCCCCTCGAAACCGGGGCTGAAATTTCTGGGGGAAAAATAAAAAGTCGGCAACCTGCGACTTTCGTGGGGTCAGCTACCGCCGCCATTTCAATGAGCCCAAAAAACGCCGATTTTCTGCACTCCCTGGACTTAGTTGCTGCTGTGCACCCAAGTTTCGATGGGCTCCCTTTTGCTTGGCGATTTTAATCTCAAAATATGCTGGCGTTCGGGACCCACCAAGGGCGCGACAGAACCCCCAAGATTTTATATCTGCTTCGCTGATGGCTTTCTCTAAAACTGGTCACTGAGCCAAACCCCAAATCCCCAAAACTCGAGTGAGAAGAATCACCTGCTGCTCTGCGATGCGCCCGCTGTGTCAACGGTGGAGGTGGTGCCTGGGTGGGTGACCATGAGCTGTCCGGGCCCCACTCTCATTGACTCCCATCCGTCCTGTGATGCAGCCCGGGTTCTTGATTTCACTAAACAAAGGAAAGGCCCTGAACGAAATGCTTTCTAAAACACTGCCGGAGGTTGGCGCTGGAAACGTCAATGAACCCTGGGAAAACTGGAAGCGTTGTCTTTGAGTGCGCAGATGAGCCTTTCCAAAAGAGGAGGTGGGGGGGGAAAAAGCGTACTCCACCCTTGGGTAAGAAAGAGCATTAAAAAGATGATGACGTCCGGACAGACTGTTTGCCGATGGCGGGAAACCAATTGAGAGACGCAAGAGAGGCCTATTTTGCTCCCAGAAGATCGACACAGGTGGCTCTTGGGGACGGCCAAGGACAACGGGGATGGGGGATTTGGGGCGAGGTGCAGACAGCAGAAAGTTCTTCTGGCGTTTACTTTAAATCCAAAGGAAAAACTTTTCCCGAACGATGCTGCAAGTTTCAAGGTGGGGGGGGGAAAAAAAAAAACCTTTCAACCCCAAAAGAGTTGGCAGCCTGTTTAGTGAGGCGTTCAGAGCAATTTTTCTCGCGGGGGGAAAAACATTTTCCCCGTCCACCAGGGAAACGCGCCCCCCACCAGTTTAGAACAGCCCACCATAAAACGGCTGACTTGCTTGCCCGGTGACATAAAACAGCTTTTTACGGGGGACTAAAGCGAATAAACAGCGGGCCCGGACGGGGTGCCTGCAATTCATTAAAAAAACCCCCGAACGCTCCAGGGCTCACTTGCCCACCTTTTCAAAATGGCGCTTTAACAGGGGGATTTCCCCAAAAGATGGAAAACGGGGTCCGTGGCACCGATCCCAAAGACGGCGACAAGAGAGACATAAAGAACTACAGGCCCCCTCAGCCCTCACCTCACTGGTCGGTAAAAACGATGGAACTTTTTTGCGAGACCCGGGCGAGCGAGTTCCTTTAGAGCCAAAAAAGTCATCCCTGCGGGCAGCACGGCTTTCGAAAAGGCCGTTCTTGCACCCCTCTCCCCGCCGGCGCCATTGACTATGGGCGGCGGCATTTGGGGAGCGTAGCGGAGCTCACATTCACTGTGTCTTTCTCGATGGTCTAAAAACGTTCGATAAAAATGCCACACTGCGTCACTTCCAAAGCTCGAGCATTATGGCATTAAAGGGGAAATTTTCTTAGGTGGTTTGAGAGTTTCCTGGGCGGGCCGCACACAGTTCGTCCAGTTTTTAACGGCCAGCGCTAGAATTCCGGGCGTGCCCTCGGGCGTATTTCCCGGCGTGTGCTCGGCCCCTGCTATTAACGTCTTCGTAGCCGACCTCCCTACCTCGGCAAGGTCCAAATGCTCCAGTACGTGATGACGTCACCTGACTGTATCGTGGGCCCCCCAAGAGGATGCAGACCCCTCCAAGCAAAATAGACGACATTCAATCTGGTGCGACGAAAATGGGATTTGCTCAACGCCCTCAAGTGCAAGATGGACATTAAACCCCGCTCGCACCCCACTTTATTCATGTACACCACGATGGTGCCCCTCGAGTACGTCGACAAACAGCGCCTCCTGGCGTTACATCACAAGCGACCTCCGATGGAAAAGTGCACACCGGG
This sequence comes from Sweltsa coloradensis, assembly GCA_024449915.1. Lineage (NCBI taxonomy): Eukaryota > Metazoa > Arthropoda > Insecta > Plecoptera > Chloroperlidae > Sweltsa > Sweltsa coloradensis. The sequence continues at coordinate 8,810 of JAMZAV010009870.1, forward strand.
GCCTCCGGCGCACCAAGGCGTTTCAGGTGCTGGGTTTTGCGGCCCGCACCTGCACGGTGCACGCCCCGCGTAAAAAGGAGGCCTACCTGTGCTATCAAGCCCTCCAGACTTTCGGGGTTCCCCCTGGGACCCAAAATACCATCGAGAAAAACTACAAACTTGGAGGGTGCAGAGAAAAACGCCTGATTTCATACATGGGCCCTAACCCCCCCCACCCCGTGACCAGATGCAGGTTATGCCAATGACCAGCACCTGCAGTACCCCGATTGGTGTTTTTTAAAAAAATTTCCTCAGTGGCGCCACTGATTTTGACGTGTGCGCGCGCATCATCCCCGGCCCGTGTTGAAGGGGACGATAATAGCACCCCGCCTCCAACCCCCTCCGGCCAAAGGACTGCGGCCGATTTTCTTTTTTTTTTCCGGGTAGTTTAACCCAAAGGAACGACCTGCCCCCCGCCCCCAAAGACGCCAGTGATCATTTCCCCTTCCCCCGTGCAGGGAGCACTTTTGGGAAACCAACGCATGTGCTAAAATTAGTTAGTTTCACCCTGCTTATCAAAGGGTTTTTGCGGCACAAGATTTCCACAGATTTTGAGTGTTTAGCAAGATATTTTCTAGCGTCGACGCCGTTTCTTGTTGCATTTTTAAAAAACAAAATAAACAAAAAATAAAATAAAAATAATGTTTAAGTATGTGATAGAAAAACATTTTTACAAAAAAAACGTTCCATGGCAACAAAAGCGCCAAAGCATTCTGGACATGTACTGCCACCTAGAAGTATTTAAGAGTTTTAATAGTTTTTCCCAAAAAAAATGATTCAAGGTCCCCTTAGATGGCGGTGAAAATTTTTCCATTCTCTCCTATTTTACAAAATTTTAGCTAAATCGGTAAAACCTTAAAAAAATTATTTTTGGGATGTAAAATTTTGGGAATGTCGTACCGGGTCGTGTTTCACGTACCGGTGCTCGCTCAACAACGCGTCCAACTGAGCGTTTTCGTAGTATCGTTTTTCCAAAGGGGTTTTAGCGAGCGTCTCCATTGACTCTTATGGCTCGAATGTCTGTTTTTTTTTGTTACCTGCTTCTACAGGTCGCGCGTTTCTCTGATCGACCTGAAATTTCCACACATGTACATACCCCCTATGCGGGTTTCTGTATATTTTTTAAAAAAATCCAAACGTTTGGTTTTTAAAAAAAAATAAAAAAAAAAAATTAAAAAAAAATATAAAAGTTCCGTCGTTTGAAATTTTGAGGGGCAATAATACAAAAAATTCTCACCTATTTTACAAATTTTCAGCTAAATCGGGGGAAGACCCTTTAAATGTGTAGATAGTAATTACATTTTAACAAAAAGTAAACGTTACCATGGCAACGAAAAGTCTCACTTGTCTGCACCTAGAAGTAAACAAAATACTATCGGGGAAGCAGTGTATTATTTGTTATCAAAGAGAAAAAATAGTTTATAGTTTTCCCAAAAAAATGAGTAAAAGGCCCTCTAATGGCGGTTGTTTTTATCCTTTTCATTAATTACAAATTTCAGCTTAAGATCGAAAGCAGGGCCGAGCGCTTTCAAATTTTGGGGGAAAAACCCTAAACTAAATTTCCCCCCCGGTATCGGTAAAGTTTTTTAAATACGTTGCGTTTTCTCCCCTAGGGCCCTGGGCTACCCGCTTCCCAGCCACGTTTCAAACCACGAGATATTATTTGGGGGCGAGTTGGATATTTTATGCACGGGAGCCACATCAAAAAACCCTTTAAAGTCCTACCGCGTTTTTGGTGGCGTAATTGGAGCATTGACTGCCATGTGTTTGGGATTTTTGTTGTTCTGAAAAAAAATCAAAACTTCATTGAAGTTTATTTTTAAAATTTTTTTAACTTTAATTTTAATTTTTACAATTAATCGTAATTTAAAAAAAATCAAAAAAAAAAATCTTTAAAATTGCGATTTTCTGAAAAATAATTTTTCGATTGCGTTCAAAAAACGGGGCATTTCTTGTTCAAAGATTTCGAAAGTCCCCAGAAAATTTCATCGAAATTGGGTATCGGTTTAGCCGGGAATCGTGCTAACAGACACAAAAAAAAAAAATAGAAAAAAAAAAAAAAAAAAGGAAAAACATTCTGGAATTTTTTTCCCCAGTGTAGTGAAAAAAACTTCGCTTGGGCACGCTACGCTCGCTACGCTCACCCAATTATAATGTACATCTCATGTAGAGGACAAAATTTACCGTAAAAAATATCGGCAGGGGTTTTAAAACTATTAAAAGTGCCCTAATTGCAATGACAAATGTTTTACGCCGTCTCAATTTGCGTGCATCTGCATAAGTATCAGGGGCCCGCCCGCTCACCGAGTGTGGGCTCATGGTCGCACGCTTGTTTTAAAGCAAAGAGGTCCCTTTTTTTAAAAATTTTTTTTTTACTTTTTTTTACTCATCCCTTTATTTTTGTTCCCCTTTTAATTTAGACGGAAAAAAATTTTTATGGGCTTTCCGGTGCAAAAAATTAATGGCGAAGGCCTTCTCGCATTCCGCTTCCATATTGTTTTGGGCCCATAGATAACACAGAAGTTGTAACGTAGATAATTGTTGTACTTTTGTTTATTTTTTTTGTTTAAGGACGCGCAACCTTAGGTTTTAATGCCCACTCTTCCCTAAGGGGGGGGGGGGAGGGGGGGCCCATGGGGTCAGAACCCCCGGGTAAGGGAGGAAGGGGGGTTTCTCACGTCGCGGGTCGTCATCGTCTTTGTCATCGTTCGTTGTTATTGTCATCGTCGCCAGGGGTCGTCAAGGGAAGGGGGAAAGGTCCCCGCGACGATTCCCGAGCTCGCCTCTATTTTCGGGGAGTAAGATACTCCGCTCTTTTAGCTGATTTTTTTGCGAGGGGGTTTTTTCCTTTGAACCCCTTTTACGATAAAGAGCCATGTCGGGGCCAATTCTACCCCGGGCCCAGAATTAAAAATAATTTTCACCATTTGATACCCGAAAAAAAAAGGGAACATTTGGATTTTTTCTTTAGTCTTTTTGCCCCGACCATGGTTTTGGGTTTGCGGCAACTTCGGGGGCGTTTTTGTACCTGGGCCAAAACAGGCACGGGTCCAGGGGCGGAGCCTTGGGGGGGCGGAAAGAGCGAACAAATTCAACCAATGTTAGTTTAATTATTTTTATTGTTTGTTTTTTTTTTTTTAATGTATTTTTAAATTTTAGTTTTTTAAAAGGGTTTTTTGGAGTTTTTAAAGTTGAAAATTTAAAAAAATTTCGCCTTCGGCGATGGGTTTTCGTACAGCTATAGCATTAGTCGGGGCCCATACGGGTTTGGCTGGTCGCTTTTGGTTTACTTCCCCACTGAAAATCAGTTATTGACTGGGGGAGACTCAAAATACGAATTTTTATTTTTTTATTTTTTTATTTATTAAGTTTTCTTATCCCGATCCCGTAAAAAAAAGGGTTCTAAAGTAAGACTCTTAAATTTTTTTACTGGGGTGAGATGCTGCATGCAGCATCTGAGCCCAGACAACTTTGTTGCAAAATAGAAGAAAATTTAATTTAAAAAAACCCTTTTTCCTAAAAACCCTTTTTGTAGTGAGTTGGTGGTGGTGGTATGGGGGGGGGGGGGGGGGGCAAAATTTAAATTTTCCCAGGGGCGGCTCATACCTAAATACGGGTTATTTATCCGGGATGTAGCTTTACGATGATGTAAAAATACACAAAAACACCGAAAAAAAAAATAAATGCAATAAATTTTAAAAAATGATTTTCGACTATGTAACAAGTATAATTTCAATTTAAAATATTTTGATTTATGATTTTTTTAAATTTTTGGATATAATTTTGCCAGTGCTATTAAAAATCCCCAAAAATGGACACACAAAAACTAATTGCATGCTTTCGGAGAATAATATTTGGTGTTACAAAAAAAAAAATTTTTAATACATTGTTTTTGGTGACAGCACTAAACACAAATACATTAGACTAGGAAAACGTAAAAATCCCGCCGCGTTTGTGGAGATCATTTTTTTTTTTTTTTTGTTTTTTTTTTTTTGCGTTTGTTTGCACTTTTCCCTTTTAAATGTTTTTGAATGCATTGTAGGTGATTTTTTGTCAAGTTTTATTGTTTTCTTGTTAATTGTTGTTTATAAACCAAAAAAACTCATTATAACTTTATTCTTGAATTTTGGGTACCTTTTTCAACTTTTTCTTTTAAAAAGTATCATTTCATAACCTTAAGTTTTGTGAAATATGAAATTGTACCACTACCCCTTTGGCAGAATCGGGCCAAAAGCCGAAAAAATGCACTAAAAATGAAAAAAAAAAACGTTAAAAGTACGATATTTTATAAGAAATATTTTTTTCTATTTGCCAAAAACAATACACCTCTAAGTTTAGAGATTTTGAAGGTCCCTTCCAATTTTTTCAAGACGGTTTTGCCGTTTGCCGGGGTTTTTAGTAACAAAACAAAAGAAAAACAAAAAAATAACAAACACCCCAGCTATATTTTTTGGGGGTCAGTGAAATTTAAGTCTTTTCTTCGCTCTCCAAAAAACTGAGTGACGCTTCCGAGCGATTGATGCAAAACCAATCCCTATGCAGAATTTTAAAAATGTTGAAAAAGTAGCTTACATACACTGCTGTCACTAATTTTCAAACCAGGTGTTTAGTACTTACATAGTCCCACTCCCCCCCCCACTATTTTGTTTGATGTTTAGGAGAAGCAAGCATAGCAAAGAAGTTTCCTCTAAACAGTGAAACAGTTTTGTTATTTGATAGCCATTAGCCACCCAAAGGCGAAACATGCAACAAAATGGTCAAAAAGTATGGTAACCAAAATTTAAAAAATAAAATACCCGCCACTCTCATCTTGGAGAAAAAGCATGCCCCAGTAAGATACATGCATGGGTAAGAATACCCCAATGTTGAATGATAAACAGTAACTCCTCTCGCAAAGCAACATTGACCTTTTGAACTGACGAAAGGTCCGACTGCAGCGCGGGGGAAAGGGTGGGAGGCAACGCGAAAACAGTACCAATAAAAATAAACTTGTGAAAATACTGAGCTTTTAAATAAAAAAATTGCAAATCAATTTGTATTTTTTGGAAAAGAGGATCTAAAAAAAGATTTGAAAAATGGGGGGGGGTTTTTCAAATCACTTTTTCATTACAGTTACGTACATACATCACTACATAGTTACATTGCCATCTGCCCCCGTACTAAAAAATAACCCCGTGTTCTTCGTACCCCTCCCAAAACAAAAAAAAATAAAAAAAATTTTCCAAAGCAGCAACAAACCCAAAATTGATATTTTCCAAAATTTCCCACTGCATTCCCCCCGCCCTCTAAAACACCCAAAAATCAAATGAACACGGGAAAATTTTCACTGCCTTTTGTTTAAATTTTTAAATTTTAAAGACAAAAGCTTGAACAAAAAGAAAAAAAGGGGATTGTTTCGTAAATTTTGTTTACCTAGGACTATCATCCCTTTTATTTTCAACTACTTTGGCTTTCTGTAATCAAAACAAAATTTTTTGTGCCCGGGGGGTCAGAAACACGGGGGTTTGTGCCTAGGGCTGGCTAGGAGAGGCCTAGGATTGTCAAACGTGAGTGTTTGTATTCATATTTCTAGTATAGGTTTGCCTAAGGTAAATTGAAGCTTACCTGTTGTAATTATAAATAATTTTTATCGTCGGGGCCTAGGCCCCGGGATGGTTTCTGTTTTGGTTTTATGAGCGTAAAGACAACTTTTCTCGTTTTACGCATAGCCCCCAAAAAAAAAAATGTGGGAAAACTGTTTACGTATTTTCTTGGCGAGGGGCGTAAGCCCGATGCCGTTATCGTCTTTGTACATACATCCTAAGCACAGACGCGGAACTCCGTGCAGCCATCAATCCCCCTTTTAGGCGCAATTTCCCGGCCCTTTTTTTGTTTCTTTTACTGTGAAATTTAACGTTATATCCCTAATTTTGGATCAAATAAGATCAAATTTTACCACAGTGTTCGAAATAGTAAAATTAATCGTCGCTTCATGAAAAAGGATAAAACCTTATTTCAAGCAGTAAAGGGATCATCAAATACCCAAGTTATCATTTTTTTTTTCCCAAGCAATAACAGACCAAAAAAAAAAATAGACAAATGCGATGTGTTTCAAAATTTATTTTTGAGTATAGTTGAATTTTTCCATAATTATTTGATCATAATTGTAGAGTTTGTTATTTGATTTCTAACCCTCTGCAGCTGCGCCTGAAACCTGTCTATGCATTAGGCTCTTAATGGGCCCAAAGACCTTAATATTTTTTGGGTTTATGTATCATTATGGGAATGTCATACTCGGGTCGTGTTGCACGTACCGGTGCTCGCTCAACAACTCGACGGGACTTAGCGTTTTCCTAGTATAAACAGAAATTTCAACACAACTTCACGGAAACAATTGACCAGGCTGTGTTTTGTCTTTTGCAAGAACCTTTCATGGTTAAGGGAGCACAGGGCTACTCGTGTGTATACAGTTACAAATACAAAAAATTTGTAAAAAAAAAAAAACAAAAAAAAAGGCAACCAAGCTCTCCCTTTAAAAGTCTTTGGCTGTTGAATGTTGTGAGAAATAGAAATTTGAGCCAATCGTTTTTATTCTTCCTCCCTAGATTCGAATTGAAAAGAGTAAGATCATTTCGCCTGTGACGAGCGCCAAGCAAACCATTTGTGGTAAAAAAGTAAAAATTTTTAACTCAAAATCATAAAAAAATTACTTTGGCCATTAATTTTTAAAGTTCTCATTTTGAACCAATTTCAATGGCCAAGTATTTTTTTTTTGTTTTTGAGTTTAAAATTTTTACCTTTTTTTACCCCAAAAAATGGTTGCTTGGCGCTCGTCAACAGGCGAAATGATCTTATTACTTCTTTTCAATGCGAAACTAGGGAGGAAGAATTCGGATAGACTCTAGCGGGCGGGTGGAGGTTATACTATATCTATAGGCTGTAGTTTCAAATTCGTGGGCATCAAATAGCAGTGCCCCTGACTAAAAAAGTTGGGCTTGGCGCATTGAATTTGCGCGAGTCATTACATACAAAAACAATTATCTGGCCCTAGACGAATTGTTGCAAATCCAATACGCCCAAGGTCGGCTTGAATGCAGCTGCAGGGGGACAGCCCGGGGTGGAAGATATTTATAGTAGGATATTGGCTTGGAAACTTTTTTTAGATACTATTTTTTACTACTTTTACTTTTAAGTCTGTAAGGGTTAGGCAGTTGGCTCACTATAAATCACACTTCGTCTGTACTGCAAGTCAATTTTTAAATTTATATGGTGGGAGTGAAAAGTGGAAGTGGGGGGGGGGGGCATCATCAATCAATTCAATTCAATTCAATTCAATTTTTATTCAGACAAGTTAAAATTATACAAGTACAGTATACAAGTAAATGTTAAACCAAGACAAAACAGTGAAGATTGTGGTCGCCCGATTTACACAATAACAATATCATAATAATAATTATTTAATAAAAAAATTATATATAATAATAAAAAAAAAATAATAAAAAATAAGATTTTCATCTAAAATTATGCCTAGAGACTTTAAATGCGATACAGGCAAAATAATTAATCCATCCACTACATTTGTAATAGAATCGATTTTACTAGATGTTTACGTTTTTGTGATGAATGAAACTGAATAAAGTTAGTTTTGCTAGAATTAAATACTAATTTATTGTTTTGATACCCGTCACTTGCTTTAGCTATTTTTTTTTTCTGCATTAGTTTAAGGTACAACACTTGATGAGCCCTTTAACAAGTAAGCTGCCATCATCAGCAAAGAGTTCCGAATCATCAACGACAAAACAAAAATCATTTGAGTAAATAATGAAGAACAGAGGGCCAAGAATGGAGCCTTGGGGCACTCCACATACAATTTTACTAGGGTTAGAAATGTTTTCTTCTTCATTAGTCCAATATAACTGGTAGTTTTCTGTGTTTTGAAAGCGGTTGTCAAAATACGATTCTATTAGTTTCAGTGCTGTACCACGGAAGCCAAAATAAGACAATTTATTCAGCAAAATTTTATGGTCAACACAGTCAAAAGCTTTTGAAAGATCACAAAATATTCCAAGTGGATTTTGATTTTGCTCAAATGCTTCAGAAATTTCATTTGAACAAAGTTATGTATGCTAAGTTTTGTTGAGCGATTTTTACGAAAACCATTTTGGTGATCAGATATTATATTATACTTATCTAGATACGAGGTTATATTTGCATACATAACTCTTTCCGGGAAATTTTGGAAAGCTGGTAAAATGATATTGGACGGTATTTATCTAAGCCTGTCTATCCCCTTTCTTAAAAATAGGAATGACTTTAGCTACTTTTAGTTTTTCGGAAAACCCTTGAGATAAGCTTTCATTAATAATATACTAAATGGTTCAGTATGAATCTAATGCCTGTTTTAGAAGCGAAACTGGTATACCATCAACACCACTCGAATGTTTTTTCTTTAATGAATTTTCTACTTCAATAATATCACTAGAGTTTACAGGAAAGAAGTAAAATGAATTGGCATTGTCAATTTTTCGTTACTTAAATATTCCATAACTACACATTCTCACTTTTTAAAATTCTTGGTCAAAATTAGAGGCAATTTCGTAAAATATAAGTTGAATTTGTTAGCAATGATTTGCTGATCATCTATAATGACCCTTCTGGTGATTTTATAGATAAATTATTTTTTATTGGTTGGGTTTTATTTATTTGTTCATTAACTATGCCCAAATGGCCCTTTTGATTTATATCACTTTTTTCCCGATTTTTTTTACTTATGTGCAACTTTTTTGCATGTCTTATGGTTTTTTTTATATAGCATTTTTGTACTTAATATAATACTGCACAATAAAAGGATCTTGATAATAACATTTTAAAAATAAATAAACATTTCAAATTTAACCTAGAAGTTTTTTAAAACCAGAAAATAATCCATTTATTTTTAGTGTTGCAAGGGTTAATGTTTTGGTGTTTAATTGGAAATTGTATTAAAAAATCCTTAGAAACATGTCATTGAATATTTCAAAGCTTTTATTAGCGTTACCAGTTTACCATTATTGGGTCCCAATTTATATCACATAAAAAGTTCATTAAATATTTGTACCTGATCAACGCTTAAAATTCTTCTATGAATGATCTTTGTAACAGGGATATTGACACCAGCTGTAACTTGAAATTGCCGATATTCTGTGAATACCATCTTTCCCAAACACAAGTCCAAATGTACTGTGTGTGTTTTCAGCTATCCACGTCCTTTAAATTATATTAAAATATCAGCAAATAATACAATATGATTAATAATAGGCATGTCAACATTGAAAGTAAAATTAAAACGTGTATGACTGAAAAAAGTCACGTGTCTTACAATGAGAATCTTACCTATTCTCTGTAAGGGATGAAGGGATGGTAGATTGGAAAGGTTTTGTATACAACAGGTGGGCGCACATATTTAAAAGTAGAACTATTGATTGTTGATTTAGTTTTAATTTTAATTTCACATAATTTATTAACGTTTCGTTAGAGATTATTGCCCTTGGCAGTTTTTTGTTTCATAATTAATTAGAAGATTTTTAAGGAAGGATCCCCCCCCCAATGATACAACGTTTTGTCATAGCGTTGTGCTCTCTTTGTCGGGGGAGGTGCCCGGGTTGATAGAATCTCCCATATGGGGGGTGCTCGTTTCCGCCCTCTAGACCAAGGGCCAAAAAGGCACCAAAATGTTTAGAGGTAGGTCGGAGTAAGAAGGACACCCGACTTATAAGGCCACTCGCCGGGAGCTTCGTTGCTAGTGAATATTTTTTGACGATTCCACTTCTAGAGTGTATAGCTACGCCATCTGACCACAACGGTGAAAACTACATGGAATTATAGGGCTGATAGAACAGTTTTTTTTCAGCTGTTTGTTTGTCATCCGCATTTCTCAGGCGGTGTTTTACAAGAACGGAAGGAAGAAAAAAAATCTATTACGTACATGAATAGTGATGGATATTTTTTTTTACATATATTGAAGCTTAGTTATTCTAGTATTATATGATAGAAGAATTTTCGAAAAAAAAAACATTTTTGAACTGAAATATTACTAAGATTATCACAAAAGGGTTTTTTGAGTAAAAAGGCCACTGACATAACCTCACAATGAAATCAACAATACTGTCGACTTACTTGAAAGCTCCCTTGTTTGAGTAAACCCTAGGCCTACTTTTATGCCCGTTGTTGTCAGAGTAGTCGAGGCCTACTTTTTGTCCCCATGCTTGTATTAGGCGCGCACGCTAATACGGTCGTCTGCCACTAGAGCGGCGCATCACGTGACGTTTTTAGGCCCCAGTCAGTATGGCCGACGACTTCGTGATTGTGTTCAAGTAATTACTGTCACTAACTGTTTGTATCTTCATGTGCACTTATCAATAAAGCTGATTATAAAAAACCCAAAGCATAATGTGTTCTAAAGGGAAAAA